>PVHX01015993.1:0-44745 GCA_004024805.1 Geosciurus inauris
GTCATTGGAGAAGATGAGGAATAACTAGGGACTTGGTACACATAGGGAGAGCCAGAAGCAGACTGAATCCAAGGATATGGAGATTGCCCTGTTTCAGTGTCAGTTACAGGGTATTTGGGGCCCTTATTCATTTGGGGATAGGAAAGAGGAGGCAAGCGACGTGTTGGGAAATCATCATTTGGTGAGCCATATGGAATATCCAGAGATGGATTAAGTGGGTAGCCGTAGCTAGTGAGATCCTAAGGGAGAAGCAAAGAAGTAAATTACAAGTAACTTTGTGTTCTATCTTTATATTACTTATGTTATGGCTGTAATGATATGTAAGTAATGATTTTTTTAAAAAAGAATTCAAATTTAGTCTTCCCTAAGGCTAACATACTTTCATAATTTTTGAAAGTAGCATATAATAATTTCTTAAGAAAATTGAATACACTCCAATTGAGGGGAAATTATTTTGTGTTCAGGCAAATAAGACTGTTACAGACTGCAGAATATGCCAGTGTAGGCCTGGACAAAAATAAGAGACGTTTATGCACTCTGCAGGGTTGATATAACAAGATAGGATTGGTGCTTCCAGGCCTTTTCCTCTGCCCCTCGCTACCCTATGTGCTACTCTCAGTGGCCCCAGGTCTCTAAACTTGTCCCCTAAAGCCCTCATTTCTTCACTTCCTTATTCTTTTTCTAGGGACAGGGCCCTCTGTCCCCAATTTCAGATTTGTACTTCTGAACTCCTTTCCCCCTTCATCCAGGTGTCCATTCCTTCCAAATCAGGCTTCTCAAATTGTTAAAAAAGGGTAGGAAGACAGCATGTGGTTGATATACAATTGGCTTTTCACATATAATTTTCCCTGTGGTATTTGCATTTTCAGGGACTACCTTATTAACATTACTCATGAATTTATCATCAAATTTTGAATGATTTCTTTTGGTAAGAACTCTGTATTTTTCTCTAGTTGTTCCAGGGTTGTCTTTTACACATATGGAAGACAGGGAGTTCAAAGCCACAAAATTATATGAGAATTTACAGAAAATTATGTTTCTTGGTCTATATTCAGGAACTTATTTCTTATCATAAATTTGTCAAGTTTTCATGGGCAGGCCACCCCTAGAGTCTTTGATTTACTGCATAGCTCAATTAAAATTCAAGAAAATTTGAATTTTGAAAAATATCATTTTAAAGTATGATAAACTATATTTAATATTTCTTGTATGTTTATGTTAGTGTTATGAAGCTATTTTTTTGGAACGTGTATTCCAAGTTAACCTGTCAATAATAGATGCAACTTATAAACACTTAGTTTTTGTATTAGCTGTCTTTGTCAATACTTTTCTGTAATGTAAAACTTTCTTTATATAGTTAAATTTGAATTTAAGGTATTTATCTTAATAAACAGGCAGTAAAGTGGGCAGGATATCAGTATGAATAAAAAGTTATAGAATGCATAAATGTAAATATGCTTATGCTTATTTTGCATATTTAAATGGGCCCAGAAGAAGAGAAGTGAACAGGTTCCTAAATGAATTCTTTGCTTTTCAAGGAAAAACATAATAATGCTGAGTTATTTAATAGAAAATGCCATTTTAAAGAAAAAAATGAACAATGTAAAATACATTTCAGCACCTTCAGATATAAATAAATATGAATATATTTTACCTCTTCACTGGATGAGGATGAGAAAGATTTCTAAAACAAAGAAAAAAATGTTTATTTTAAATTAGACAGCATTGAAAGATATTTTTCTTTAGATTTCTACTTACATTCAGAATGACTGCAACTCATGCAAGAAAAGCCTGGCTGGATACATCACTTAGTTTTTTCAAGTATATTGTGATAAATATGACAGAGACATGAAGGAAACTCTGGACAAAGTAAACATTTTATTACACCACAAAAGTAGAGCATTTATTTAATGATTCTAGTCATTGAAAAGAAATAAAGAACTGCTGATAAATATGTTTAGGACAGGTATATTTCTATTCCATAAATATTTTCTATCAGATCAGAAAAGGTAAATACAAATAATATTTTAATAGCAATATTGATCATTAAATTACATTGTCAAGAAACTAGAGAATTGTTAAATATAAAACAATCTAAAGTAAAACCAGATATATTTATATTTAAATGTAAAAGATTTACCTTATTATTGAAGGGATAACGCTTCTGAAAAAGAAGTTTAGTAGGGTTATTTATTTGATAATGCCTGTACCCAGATTTGTTTATTAATGAAGAATTTGCAAAACCTTATAATTATTATAATTTCTTTCAGATAGAAGTCACCAGTATGAATTATCATTATCATCATCATTACCATATATTTTTGATCTAGAAGTTTTATCTTGGCCAAATTGATTTTTGTTTGTAATATCCTATGTGTTCATAATCTTCATCATATGAAAAATCATTCACTCTTATTCATATATCTAGTTTTGCTGATTGTGTGTATGTGTGTGTGTGTGTGTGTGTGTGTATGAGAAAGAGAGAGAAATAGTAAATTAATCATACCATTTTAAGAGTTAAAGCTTAATTCAGGTAATTTTAGGAAGTAGAATAATATTTTAAATTTGGACAAAATTATAGTAGTGTTTTATTTCCTACTATATCCTAGATACTCTGCCAAGTACTTTACATAATTATTTAATATTCAAAACAATTATTTGGGGGAAGTTGTTATTATTTTCTCAAAAAGGGTGCTCAGCACACTCACTACTCACTGGCTAGGATTAAGAATTTGCCCTCAAATATTTTTTACTCTAGCATCTTATCTCTGTATATTACATTGAAGGTCATTATGTCCATTTACTTTTATCCCATCATGTATTCCTGTGACTCTACATAAATACCTCTAGCAGTGGGACTTCCCTGCCAGAGAAGTCTCAATTCAGCATTCTATAATTAGAAGAGATAAAACTCTGCCAATGTGGTCTACATGGAATTCTGGTTCTCTGTAGTTTTTTCTTCCTCCAGCTCCCTACATTACTTAACTCAACTCTTGTCCTTGCGGTTGATCTAGTTTTTGTAACTGTCATTATTTTGATCTTTAAAATTTCCTTTGAAGACTATGATACAACAAACCTCATGCCCATCAACATGTTTTTCTGCTGCATTTTAAATAAACACACCAATAATTTTATCTTTAGCATGAATCTCTTCAAATGATTATTTCATGGTTGATACTATGATTTTAAAAGTCCATTTTACTCACCTTCCTTGCAAAAGCAACGCACACGATGCAAACCCAAAGAAGCAGCTTCATTTTGATTGACCCCGTGAACATGAAGATTATAAACTTGTTGCTTCAGAAAATACACATATACAATTATTTCTCTGATAGAAACAAACAAAAGAATACTTGGTTTTATTAGTTCGACTAGGAAGACCCTTAACAGAAATCGAGTCCTACTATTTAACAACTGTGAGTATGACCTAATAGGAGTGACACTAAAGCCAAACAGTAAATTTCCTTTAACAATTAAATGACTTCTAACTAACTGTCTTTAAGTGGAAGTTAACTCAGTTACACAGGGGCATATTTTGTAATTTGCCTTGGAGGGTTTAGCAGGAACTAAAATTGCTTAAAAGTAGCTATTCTGTGGGAGCTTTATTGGATTTTGTTGTTATGGATTCAATGTGAGATTGGTATCACCTACTTGGAAAAATTTGTAGTCTGAAACTTTTTACCAACATGCCTTGTGGCATTGAACTTTAGATCTTTAATGGCCAAACCTTTTGTTTGTCTCTGAAGAGTAAAAGGGCAAGCATATATTTAAGTGTGTGTCTAGATTGGGCTCAATTTTCTTTAGGGAACACAATTTAAACTGTTGGTTGATTATTAAACTTTATATCTTCTCCCTTCTTTAAACACATAAAATATCTATTCTTATAAAAAGTATGTACACAAGGACATATGTGGCATTATTTAGAATGTCAAATGTGAAAAATATGAATGTTCAACAAGAGCTGTTTTATTAAGAATACTATTATCAAGTTCATGATGTATTATTAAACGAATATTAAATATTATAAAGTATTTAATGGATTATTTCTAATGATAACTTATATGATAACTTTTACATGATAACTTTTCATCATTAAAGCCTATATATTTTTATGAAGTGAGAACATATTAATTTTGTAGTAAGATAAATAATAAATATAAATATTATATTCTAATAATATAATGACTTTTCAAGTTTTTTGGATGAGACTATGAATGTTTCCCTGCCTAATCCTTAGCAAAATAGTATATGTGGGAGAAGCTCAGAAAGAAATACACTTTATTGTTTTCTCATTTCTAATTTTCTATATGCATTTTTTATTTGTTGTATATACATGTTGTATATACATGATAGTAAAGTATACTTTGACATATTTATACAAACATGGAGTGCATCTTACTCTAATTAGGATTCCAGTCTTGTGGTTGTGCGGGATATAGAGATTCACTGTGGTGTATTCATATATGTATATAGAAGAGTTATATCAGATTCATTCCACTGTCTTTCCTATTCCTTTCTCCTTCTCTTCCCTTCACCCCCTTTTGTCTAATACATTGAACTTCTATACCCCCCCCACCCTTGTTGTGTGTTAGCATCCACATATCAGAGAGAACATTAGATGGCATGGACCACATATTGAATGGCCTGGCTATAGTGTTCTTTGGTATTGTATGTCAGGTTTTAACTGAGAAACAAGACTACCAGATGTACTATTGCTTTACAATTGTAAACATATATGGAACAAAGGTCTGCATTTTATACTGTTCCCTTAAGAGTAGCTCTGGAGAAATTCTTGACAGGTCCCAGTACCTAGGCATTTTCTGAGCTACTGGCATAATTTTTTTTGTCTCAGAGACATACAAATATGTTTCTTGATTTTTGCATTAATTTTATTCTTTGTTTATTAGGAATTTCAGAATCAAATATCTTGCCTATATTTAGAGCTCCATAAGGCATGATACTTACGTGTCTCTGGTTTTGTCTTATTTTCTCTCAGCTTATTTTCTACCTCACAAAAATATTGATATCTGCTAAAAATAACTGTTTGACCTATTTTTGTAAATCAACTCAAATTCTCTTAGAATGGATTATCTCCCAAATAAACATAAAAGAATAAATTCACCAATTAAATATATCTTCCTAAAATTGTTTGTACAGCAACATTTCTCTGTGCTATGTATCAACATTTCTGTTAAAGAAATGGAAATGATTAATTAGTAGAACCAAAATATGTCATGAATTATACCTAAAAGATGATATTATTTTCTTCTACAATGTAGTGTGATTATTTTTAAAGTTGCTTATAACTCACTGGAGGTAAAAATTCCTTTGATAAGTCTCTTCCTATGCAGTATTGAAATGGCAGTTTCATATTAGACATTCACAACACCCTGTGTTAGCAACATCTCCAAACTTGAGAATACAAGTACATCTTGAATTTATGGGTACCCTATTAGAGTCTTACTGAGATCAAATAGAGAATCTAAAAAAATTAAAAGGAGCATCTTAATATGAAAAAAGGATACCTTGTTTCCAGGGTAAGAAAGAAGGAAGTCCTAAGTCTTGATCTGAACAATGTGCTTTTTAAAAAAATATTTAAAAAAATTATTCTTCTTTTTTATCAAGAATATCAATTATTCTTCTATTTTATCAGTCAATATCACATTGGAAAACATTTAAAAGCCTATTAATTTGGCTGTGAGTTACTACTTGATTTCAGAGAACCATAAAACAAGGGAAGTCAGTTCCATAGTATAATAGTAAGAGACAAATTTAGTCTTAAACTCAATTCCTAAACATACTTTGCAAATATTCATTACTTAACTGTATTTTGGCATCAGTTAGAAAGGGTGATAAAAGCACTTTATGCTTTACTTCATCCTACATTAGGCATGTAATTTAAAGGAATAATAAACATTTATTTTAGCCAACAGTTCCTGTACTAGTCCTATAAACATGAATTATCTACTGTGAATAAATATTAAACATTGAAAGAACTCTCACATCCTTTGAATTTATTATTGACAACCTAATATCCCTCATAATATGTAACAAATAATAAATGATGATAAGACATAAAACTGGCTGGAAGTGCCCAAGTCATACACTGAAGTAATTTGAAAGGATTTCGCTTGATACTCTTGTAACAGTGGCTGTAATGTTTTTCAGGGGTGAAAGTACTCTCTTTTTCAAAGGGGGGGCCAACATTTTCTTTCACATGGACTAAAATAACAATTTTCCACACTAAAATCCTCACAGAAGAAAAAGTGTGATTATGTTCAGGCATAAATACGTTTACCTTATTATTTATTGAACTATAACATGTACCTATCATTCAACAAAAATTATCAGAAATACATAAAAGCAGGAAGAGAATGTCTGAAGATTTAAAAATACACTAGTTTCCTGGGCATGGTCATGTATATATATATATATACACCTGTTAATCCCAGTCACTCAGTAGGCTGAGGCAGGAGTATTGAAAGTTTGAGCTGAGCTTGGGAAACTTGTAAGACCCTGTGTCAAAATAAAAAAAAATTTAGAAGGGGGCTGGGAATGTAGTTCATTGGTAGAGTACTTCCGGGTTCAATCCCCAATACCACCCAAAACAAAAAACAAAAGCAATAGTCAGAAGCATTGGTTGTTAACACAGATGTTTTAACTCTCAAAAAGGGTATTTAAAATAAACCTTTAGTTATTAGTAAAGTATATGGAAAATTCTGATGTTAAACGTAGACAACAAAGATTACAGAGATCATTTCAGCACAGAGATGTAAAGTGAAAGAAAGAACCAGATAGAAATGCTAGAAATTCAAAGTTCACTAACAGAGAAAATGCATTTAGTTGGCTCATCAGTAGACTCAACACAGCCCAGGAAAGAATCAGATGCTGATGATGTCATAGAAACCACAACTTGAAAAACAGCAAATGTTCTAATGTATTCTAATATATGTGTAATTGTAATCCTAAGAGAGATGAAATAGAGAGAGTGCAAGCATGCGCGCAAGAGAGAGACCATAGAGTAAAATTTAAAGAAATAATGGCCAAGAATTTTCCAGAGTTAAATACAAAAACCAAAAGCACAGATACAAGACACCTGGAAAACACTAAGAAGGCTAAACTTCACACACATGCACATACATACACATGCATCCACATACTACTAGCATTATTAAAACTGTTGGAACCAAAGAAATGGAGAAACTGTTGAAGAGAGTAAGAGAATAAAAGATTACTTATAAAAAATAGGGATAATTATCACAGAAAACTTATTAGAACCCATGTAACCAAGAAGAAAAATTAGTGATATTCTATAAAGATGAAAGAAGAATGTTGTTGGTATATATGTTCAAAATATCCTTCAAAAATGAATAAAAAATATTTTCTTAAATGAAACTGAAGGAGTATCTCAGCAAGAAAAATAATTCGAACAACTCTTTCAACCAACTTGAAATAAATTAAAATCACAGAACATGCCACTGAACAATGGCAGAGTACACAGTCTTCTTGTCACAGGAAACAAACATGATAAACCATATTCATGGTCATAAAACAAAATTAAACACATTTAGAATAGTAAAAATACTGAAAATATGTTTTTAGTACAATACAATTAAGCTAGATATCATTAAGAGAAAACAAATCTAAATAATTACCAAACACTTAGAAATTAAGCATTTAGCATTTAAGTAATCTGTAGGTCAAAGAGGCTTTCTGCAAATATTAAATTTTTATTTTTTTCGGTCTTGAATTCTACCTCCAGTAAAGACAATGTTTTTCAAAATTTCTTAGGTCAGCTCCTTTCCTCTAACCCTCTTCAGTGAGGCTATGTCATGTATTTATACTACCATTGGATCCATTTGTTATCATCTGCATTCCATCTTAGATTTTCCCAAAATTCTGCGTTTTATATCAGTTTCAATTACTGATATTCACTCTTAACTGTTAATCATTCTATTTAAAAAAATGCTTAGTCATACGTTCACGGCCACCTCACTGTATGCAAGAATTCTATCACCTTAAAATTTCCCTCATGTGATCCTTCTATGGTCAATCACTCACCACCATTCAGTAGCTTTTTGTGCCCATAATTTTGCCTTTTCCTTTTCCCTTTTCCTCATATTCCTTCCTTCCTTCATTTTTCTTCCTTTTTACGATTCTGTCTCTCCATGACACTCCTTCATCCCTCTCTCTATTCCTTCCCTCTCTACCTCTCTTAGTTGATGAAATAATGACTGCAGGGTACTACCAAAGGCCCTGGAGGTACAGGAGAAATGCCCTCCTTGGGATAAAAGGAATCTAGGGACAAAATTAATACAGGACATTTGAAGTTCAGATCTCCCAGATATTCCCTTTTGTAAATGAAGAAGTTGATAAACTGCATTTAATTTTAGCTGACCCCTTTTTTTCAGAATGGAATCCTAAAAATGATATTAATAAATCATTAACATGATGGAAAACTGCAGATTATATTTAACAGTTGAAGAACACATGATATGCACACGAGTAACCTTATTTGGTTAGGTGTGATTTCATACTCTGTAAACATCAGATTTTATAAGACTGATGGACCAGAACATACCCTGCCTTTTTGTAGTAATGAAAAGAGGGCATTTTTCATCCACAAATGACTGCTATTCTCTGGAAAATGTCAAAGGGTTTACTTTCCAAGATAAACATTCCACAAATATGTATTACTAAACATGTTGCCAATAAATCTGCAACCCATGGTTAAATTTTTACAATGTGTTTTATGTTTTAATATTTTCTAAATCTTTTCCAATTATAGGATAAATCTTTAGCCCCCTCATCTATACTAAGTAGATAATCTTGAATCCAGAGTGTCTTTGACAAATCCTTGATGCTTATTTACTGATGGCAAAAAAGAGCTATGTAAACTCTATCTTCCAATTTAATTGACTATAATGAGATATTAGGTCTAAGATATATAGGTATAACCTGAGAATTTTTCCAAATATTAGATAATGTTTTGAGTATTGGAGATTCGGTACTCAAAATGCTTATACTTATTCCTCATGTTACATTACATTCAGGAGACAAGTATTTTGTCTAACTTTGGAGGGGGCAGAAATTTAGAGATAAATCTGTACAATTAAAAATTGATTTTAAATGATTAAAGTGGATATAATCCTAAAGAAAACATGTTTAAAGTTAGAAAAGTGGTGGCTGATGTCAGCATCCTAAAGAGTACCACCATTTATGTAGGAGAAAGATGAAGAAGAATGACAAATATCTGGGAATCCATGAAAATTATCAGAAAATTATAAGAATTACCAAGAAGTCAGTCTTAATTAAAAGGACCATATAGGATAATGCTGTTGGAGGAAACATTTTGTTTCTGTTACAATTTCTCTTCTGCAAGGTATAATATTAATAGCTACATTAGTAATATAGTAGTAATTTTAATAGTGGTAAGGTTAATTTAGACACATACATAAGATACCCTACACAGTGAAACTTGGTCAGTTTTAGGTAGTATAATCACCATTATTACTTTTGCCAAAATGAACATCAACAAAAAGGATGGATCATAGAGGAAATTTTTAAATACTTCTCAAGAGCTATGAGCTTCAAAGACCATATATCCTTTGAAACTTGAAGGAGAGAGTTCAAGTTATATTCAGATTTAGATCAAGTTATTCACATAGGAGGTGGATGGATGAAGTTATCCACCAGGAGGTGGATGGATGAAGTAGAAAAGAAAGTTGTTTTCTGGTGAGATAAATATGTTAAGCTTAAGGAGAGTTAAGGAAGACAGATAACTCTAATACCACCAAGTAGTTGTGATCAGATATCCCTGGTAACCCAGGGATAAACATAAACTTACTTTAAGATTCAGCTGCTTAGGTAGAGTGGTAGTAGACTTAAATTCAGTCTCACATGGTCAAGTGCTTTCCAGGTAAGATTGGTTAAGAGTAAAAGGGCAGAGGAGTTATATGAATGATCAAGATAATATTTTAAATAGCCAAGGATAAAGTCCAAGGGAAGTGTGCCCTGTAGAGTGAATACAGAGAATGTAGTACAATCAGAGTGTTAAGGGACTAAGAGTTCTATGAAGACAAAGAAAAGTTCTCTTAGCTTCTAACTGTTCCACCTTTACAAGCTATGCCCCATATGTCTTCCCCTCCTCAAGACCCTTCAGTGTTGAAGCTGTTTAAGAAAGAAGTGAGGCTAAGAGGGATTAGATAGAATTGGAAAAGATTTTGAAGGTTAAATTTCTGGAGTATCTTATGGAGTCAAAGTCTTCAGACTTTGCCTGTTCACTGGTCCAAGGCATTATACCTTCCCATCACAACCAAATGCTTCACAAAAATTTCCAAGCTTTAATAACCTGTGTTCTTGTCCCTCCCTCCCCGATGAACTTTCCTCAACCCTCTATCTTCTTTGGACACGTGTACCTCCTTAGATTTTTTTTCTTTATAACCCATACATACATCTAGTTGTTTGCTTTTTCTCTTTCGTATGTGGTGACACCATTAGAAGAGGGGCATAGGGCTTAGGAAGGTTATGTTCTCAATGCCTGACTCCCTACTTTAATGTGATAATGTGGAATGAGAGAGAAGGGCTTTGGTGAAGGTTTTAGATTAGTGCTGTGGCAAATAGTATGCCTGAGTAAATCAGAGACATGTTAAAATCACAGCTGAATAGTACTGTTAACCCAGCTGTTGTAGGAAAATATAATTTGTAGTGGTCAAGATTATCAGTTATGAGGAGTTAAATTGAAGTGCCTGGAAAGTGTACAAAATTATTTTGGTCGTAGCAAAGATGTTAAAAGTTCATTGTTGAAGTTCTTATTATATTAGCATCACAAGTCTTGTGAGTCAGTATAAGCAATGGAAATTACTATTACACACCAAAGAATACACTGGGCATTTTATTTTGGGGGGGGGGAAGTAATGTGGTTCTATAATACAAAGTGGTAAAAACATATTGAATAGTCATATACTCAGAACATATGAAACCATAACACAGACCCAAAATATTCAACTTGAACTAAGAGGAAGAACATAAGAAATATGGGAAATATTCTGTGCAATATTTCTGATTTATCAACAAATCTGTTCAAATATGCTGATATCATGAAGTAATATGGTAGAAAAGAAAATTGTAGCAGATAGATTTTCTGGTCAAACCTAAAAAAAGGCAATACTGAATTTGCATTCCAGAAGATAATGTTTGTTTTTATACAGAACACATGTACCCTCATCTAGTCTGGCATAGATTTTTAAAAATAAATTTATTATCTAGAACTATTACTAATTAATTATTTTCTAGTACCTGAAAGGATATCTGACACAGAAAAGGATTTTAATACTTATTTGTGTTTATGCTTAAAAGACTCAACTCAATCTATGAAGTAGAAAGGGACATTGTTTTCTGGTTAGACACATCCGAACAAAGTAATGAATGGAAGTTAATGGCTTCTTTAATGTAGCATACAAAAGAACATTTCTATGCATTTATTGAATGGTATTTACATTTTAAATCAATTTTAAAAGAATGTTTTAATTATTTGTATTTTCCAAATAGTCATACAAAATGTTATTCATGTATTTTAAAACCTTTTGATCTAATTGGAATCTAGATTTTAATAAACAAAATGATTTTGGGATTATGTTTCAAGAAATAATTTAAAAAACAATTTCTTCAAAACCCATTATACATTGTTTGGTTTCCTCTGTTTCTTTTCTAGTATTCTGTCAAATCAGTACTTTTTTTTTTATACTTGTTCTCCGGTTCACCCCTGATCTTGAGCCACCATGTCCTTCTCCTACCTCTATCTTAACATTTAGCACACCATATTGACCTTTCTGTGTCTCCCTCTGGAACAGGGATTAAAACTGTAAGTTCAGTATCTTAATTCTGTACCTCTATAGTCACACACATCATGGGGCATATGATAAGCTTGAAAGAAAATGTAGAATAAACATGAAAAAATGACAGCAAATGCAATATTACTATTTATAAAATATAAATGTATCTTTAGCTTTTATCTATAATAATTATGTTATTGTTTTTTTCACTGGAAATTATTTGTTGTCTGATCCTTCTGCATCATTAGGGAGGCCAAAGTGACATGAAAAAGCAAATCAAGTTTGTTGCACTGGGTCCAAAGGTAAAAAATAGCCCCTTAACCACCCCCTAACCTGGCTTTGGGTTTGACCCTAGAACTAAAAATCTGTGTTTGATTTTTGGATTGTCCACTTTCTGAGAGTTATTGTGAACAATTTATTTAACCTCCTTTGGGCCTCTGATTCCTTATTTTGGATCAACTGATAATATTAACTTGTCACGGGTTTGTTGTAAGCATTAAATTAGTTATATGGGCAAAGGGCTTAGAATTGTGACTGGTACATTGTACACCCTCAATAAATTATTGTTATTGCTACTATTACTGTTCTTTTTTTCTTTATTGTGGAATTATGAATCAAGCCCAGATTCCTGAGCATGCTGTGCAAATGCTCTAACACTGAGCTACACTCCCATTAAGTTTTTGAAATGTAATTTTCATGTTGCAAATGTATATTCAAAACATATAAAAAGAAAAAAGAAGATGAACTGAGGTAGAATTTTAGAATAAAAGGTAACCTGAATGCTGCTAGGACATTAGACAAATAAAAGGTGATTACACAAGGAGCAACACTGATGTGCGCTAGAGTTTACTTGAGTCTCCATGATGAATATAAATCTATTGATAAGAATGTCAAGGAGAGAACCCAGGAAAAAGAAGGAGGTTTTATGCATTGAAAACTGGTGTTTTTTTCTTCAGAGTAAATGATGCAGGAAATTTGTTTAAAAATTATTTGAATTGGAAATTCCAAGTTCTAGTTTCCTGCTTCTACTGGTGCTGACCAACCTGACAGATGTTCCAGATGCACCCAATCCCTACAGACAGGCCATTATTGCCTTTAAGAACACACTTGATAGCAGTCCTTTCCCCTCATCAGTGCCACATGCCTTCCAGATTAACTTTAACAGTTTGTACACAGCCCTATGTCAACAGCAAACATCTGATCAAGCAACACTCCTCTTGTACACCCAGCTCCATCAGAATAGCAATGTCAGAATGTACATGCTGGCTGGCACAGATATGGAAAATCTTTGTTTTACCAATTCTTGAGATTCTGTATCATGTTGAAGAAAGAAATTTACACCATATGAATGTGGCCCTTATAATATTATTGATCCTTACAGAAAATGATGGCTTCAATAGGTCCATTCATGAAGTGATATTAAAAAATATTACTTGGTATTCAGATTTTAACTGAAATTTCACCGGGAAATCTCCTGATTCTCATTGTAATAAGAATCATTCAATACTACATGACAAGAACAAGAGACAAGTACCTTCACACAAATTGTTTGGCAGCCCTAGCAAATATGTCAGCACAGTTTCATGCTCTCCATTAGCATGCTGCACAGAGGATTGTCAGGGCTTTGAGTTCAGCCGCTGCAGAGGACTATGGTCCTGGAGGACTATGGCGCTCTGATGCATGCAGCAGAAGCCTCATCAGGGAGGCCATGCTGGAGTTGTGTCTTGGATGATGAGCAGTCATTTCTGTTCTCCATTTGTTTTGCTTCCAGGCCTTCCTTCCCTCACCTTCCTATGGAGACCCTAGGTATAATTTAACTTCTGTATACATGGTACCCTTTCAGCTGTCTACAGCGACACTCACAAAATTCATTTATCTAATTTGATTCCCACAAGAAGTGATAAAAATAATAATATGAATTAAAGTAAAAACTACTGCAGAGGCTGTGTGCCAAGCTGACCTTCATCCAATTTTAATTTTTCTTATTCAGATAACTATTTTTCAATTTGTATCATAGTTGTTGGGTAACTGAAATACTCTGACTTAAAGTTTAGTTTGATTAAACACATACTAGATCAGCAGTTCTGTAGTGGAGTGGGGTGTAACAGGTAGAGTGTGACCTCAGGCTGACTCATCTCTGTAGCAAAGATTCCTTAGGGAGTGTGTAGTGTTGTGTCATGGCAGGAGAAAAGCAGTTGGTAACTACCAGCACAGAAGGCAACAGACAGGGTAGTCTATGAACATAATTAAGTTCACTAGAGCCAGTGCATGAACATTTAGAACCTTTAAACGGAGTACAAAACTCAAAACACATTTAGAGAGAATTATATGATAAATCTTTAAGTCGCGTCTCAATTCACAATATCAATTTGTGACCAGCTTAATTCCATTTATAATACCATCTTTTCCTCCCTACTGTGGATTACTTTAAAGCAATTCCTGTCATCATTCCATGGATATAAATTGTGTTATGCAAGAGGACAAGGTTTTATGAACACACATGTATGATTTAGTTCCTCTGCAAGTGGTAGAAAAAAATAAAATAAAATCAGCACTAAATACAGAAAAAAAAAACTTGAATTGTGCCTGAAACTCTCTTGATGTTATACATCTTCCCTCAAATTAAATGCTGAGTTTGAACTTCCTGACTCAAGTAAAATATGACAAGAAAACCTCAGTATGAACATTGTCATGTGATGATTTCTACCCACAGCCATTGCTTCTGGCTAAATGCATCATTAGCTATAGAGAAAAGTTACTATAATTAAAAATGTCTATAAATCACACATGTACATTACACACTGATAATTTGCATTTGCGTGTCAAAAAGGTACAAGCAAAATTAAAACATAAGAAAAAATATCATTTCATTAAAGTTGAAAGTACATTATTTTATAATATTATTTAAGATCACTTTCTTCACATAAGAATCCCATTTAAATTATTGAGTAAATTCTAGGGTTAAGTGTGTACTTATAAAAATAAAGTAGAAACAGTTGATTCAAAAATCTTAAATCATCTCTTAAAAGACCCCTCCCCCCCAAAAAAACTAACACATTTTACTTTTAAACACTCTTTATAATAAGGTACAAACAAAAAATATTCATATCTTAATGAAAATATTTATGTCTTTCTTTTGGCATCTTATATACAAACCATCAGAACTAGACCCTTGTTTTCTTTAATAATATGGAAGATATTTTAAAAAATGCATGCATATCTAAAAAACTAAATTATAAAAAGTATTCTGAGAAATCATGTGACTTGCCAAAGACCAAATGTTAAATTTATATGAAGTTTTCTGATTCTAAATCCCTATAGTTAATATTAAATTGCCAAATCTCCTGTTCTCTCATTTTCTTCCTGTTAAAAAAATGTTTCCTACATCAATTTTTCTTATCAGTTGGAGGATGAATGTTAATTAGAGCTTGTTCTAACTATCTTTAGGATTTCAGATGCTTTGTAAAGTGGAAATAATATTCTTTAATTTGGCCTATCTCTGAGACTTTCTGTAGGAAACAAATGAAATATTATAAGCAAACAAATCCAAAGTAAATGCAACATGGTTTTTTTCCCTTTTTTTCTTTTTGTGGTAGTGGAAATTGAACACAGGGGCACTCTACCACTGGGCTATATTCTGAGCTGTTCTATTTTTATTTTGAAACGGAGTATTCCTCCTAAATTACAGAGACTCTGAACTTGTAATCATCCTGAGTCACTCGGATTAATGATATACACCACCACATCCAGCTATTATTCTCAATATTATAGATGTATTTATATTATATGACTTATAATTTAATTTCAAGTCTAGAAACTTTGTTTTTTTTTGTATTTGAGAACTTGATGGAATTTTGTTTATTTCCTTAACTTACATTTACCATAAAAGGTAACTAATTTTTAAATAAAAAAATGAAAAGAGCTGGGCGTAGTGGCCTAAGCCTGTAATCCCAGCAGCTTGGGAAGCTGAGGCAGGAGGATTGCAAATTCAAAGCCAGCTTCTCCAATTTAGCAAAGCCCTAAGTAACTTCGTGAGACCTTGTCTCTAAATAAAAAAAATATATAATATATAAAAAGGGTGGAGAATGTGGCTCAGTACCTAAGTGCTCCTGGGTTTAATATCCTTTTCCAAAAAAAAAAAAGGAAGGTAATACTCACCACTTACTGGAGATAATTTGGTAAGTATTTGTATTAATGATTCCATGGGTTCATTGTTATCTGATATTGATAAACAGCTTTTGGGTATTGGAGCCAGATGACCTTCTGAAAATATTGTTTCATTTTGTTCTAGAAAAATATATAAGTAAATGTTTCAGTATCTCATGTGTCAGAGTGAACTTGTAAGCACATGAATTGAAGAGTTATTTTGGTAAGTTCTAAGTGATGTCAAATGGGTCTAACTGAAAGGAAGTTTATTTACACAAAATTAACTCTATTTTTACATTCATAGAATGAATTAGAATTGAATGAATCCTTTGGTTAATTCACATCCTAAAATCAAAATGCTTAAGTGGAACAAACAAACAAATAAATAAAAATATAAAATGAAAAAGACTATGTAAGAAGGCAAGAAGATCATTTCCTGATTACTAAGATAGGTTCTTAGGTTGTGATTCCTTTTCCATGTCTGATAGAAAACCCTGATCCTTAGAGTCAGATAGAATGTGTGGTTTAATTTAGCAGAATTATGACTCTGAGCCAGTTATGTCCCTGAGTGTTATTGACTTTGTAGGAAAAATATAAATAAATTAACATGGACAGCATCTTGCACAATGCCTACCACACAGTTTATGTTTAGTAAATATTCCCCTCTTCCACATTCTGTTTTGAACCATCCATCTGGACCTAGTCATAGATTATTATGGGGATTGACACTGGAATTAAACATAGTGGCATCTTCCTTCAGCATAATTTCCCATTTTTATGAAGTGGAAAATCAATGAGGTTTTAGAATTACCAGAGAATAATTATTGGGTGGATACTTAACTATAATATTATGGATATAGTGGGAGAATGTTTCTGTGACAATTTTGACAAAGCACAAGATTGTCATAGGCACTAGAATTTACTTAAAATAGTTCTTATTTTGTCATGAGAACAGCAACTTGGCATTGTCCAAGTAAAGTCGAATTGCTGTAAGTTTTGTATGGAAAATTTACCAGACATTTTACAAAATTCTTTTCTTTTTCTGTCATCTTGGTTTTCTGTAAAGAACAAAAATATACTGATATGATACAAAAGAAAATGTTATGGGATGATATTTAGTTAATTTCATTTAATGAAAATCACCCTGGTAAGTAGTTAAGTTGATTCCTTAAGGGAAAAAAATGAGAATCAGCTTTCCTCTTATAACCCACCAATAATTTTGTCTGTGTTACTATAGTAGAGAGTTAGAGCAAATTATTTTAATTACTTAAAGACATGTCCCTACTATCAAAGAACAAAGTCCTAATTTATGGAAAGGTGTTAAATGTATTAAATGAGTTTAAATATATATTGTCAGACCATGCTCTTTATCAGCATAATTGTACTTGATTAAAAATAATTTTATTTCAAATTTTTCATTTATCTACACTGTTCATAAAATGCAAATTTCTATAAAGTATAAGTTGGAGGGAAGGGAGGAGGAAAAGAGAGAGAGAGAGAGAGAAGAGAAAAACTAATTAGGCCTGTTGTGGTGTTTGGCCAAGCCTGCATGGCCTTTCTTGGAAGACCATTGTCTTTTATTAGTGGCCATGAATTCACAAAGATAGAGAGGAAAGGTAAGGCATGATCCCCAAGGCACTGAGGAGGAAGACCTTGGGCTGTGCCCCAAGGCACAAGACTGGGGTCATCATCCATGCTGCACATTTTCCTAGGACAATTTCCAGTTGTGCTCTTTCTACAACAGGTGTTTCTTGTACCCGTGAAGTACACAACTTATAACCCAGTCCAGCAATCAGTATTATAACCATAGGAGAGAAGGTGCTGGGCATAGTTATAATTAAGGCAATTGATAGAGTCCTCATTTGAATTTGGTGTGCTTTAAAAATACATGTTTCCAAGGAGTTGAAATTCAACTATTCATTATGTAAGGGAATGGGATAAAACAGCTACTGTTGGCTGTGCAGACAGTTCATCTGAGACCCTAAAATGACTGCATCTACGTGTATTTCTTACAAGGATTTTCTTTTATTTCCATTGGATATTTTGATGCGGTTATGTTAAAAATTAGCAACACCTAATTTACTTAAAACAATTACCCAACAGCAAGAAAACACAGTGGTATTATTTTTCAATGAACTGGCTGATTATTTGATTTTGAAAGTATCATTTGCCTCTCTAAATAAATTACTAGAAGATTCCTTGTAAATAAAAAGTAGTAATAATAAAGACTTTGGAATATGGGCAATTGAATCTTATATTTCAGAGATACTAGTATAATAGGTGAAAGAGACCAAATGCAATTAAATTTCCAGCAAAAAAAAAAAAAAAAAAAAAGAGCAAAATTCTGATTTTTTAAAACAAGAAACAGTGGAAAACTCTGAAACTTAGATTCTGGAAAGGTCTGTTTTACATGAAAGGTCATAACTGAAGCTGTTGAAGTCAATTTGGAGAACTACAGTTAAAGAGTAGAAAGCAATTGTATTTTTAAGTAATATGAAATATTAGTATCCAATTACCTTGATTTGATCATTACACATTGTATACATGTATTGGAACATCACATTGTATCCCTTAAATATGTATAATTATGTATCAGTTAAAACAATTAAAAATTATATGTCACTATATATTATTAGAAGAGGAATGTTTTGAGTATTAATATTTTATTGTTAGCTTCTTCTAGAAGTGAGTCAAATATAGCTTCATATACAAATAATATTTTACCCTATCAATAGTCTTCTTTGGAGTTTCCTTAAAGAAATAAAAGAAGAATTAGACATATTATTTTCACTCTATTGTTTGTACATAATTTCCTCTTGGCTATATATGTAGAAAATTCTCCTGCTTTATAAAGAAAAATAAAATAAAAAATCATTTGTATTGCTTCTTTTAATTACTACTATATCCCTACAATATAAAACTATGGGGACATAGTATGTGCTAAATATATATAAAGAATAATAAATTAATTAAGGATTAACTTAGCAAATAATGTAAGGCAACCAATTTAAATAATTTTATGTTTATTTAAAAATAAGTCTATAATCAAACTTGTGGGTTGAGTGAAATGTATATAACATATCTATTATTAATGATAATTGATTTTATAAGAGTAATTTCAAGAAAAATATTAAATATATCATGACCTAAATATATGAGGTAAGGGAAAATATCACATTGATAACTTAGATATTTAGAAGAATGAAAACTTGAGGAAAAAAAACTAATTCAGATTATTCTCTCCTCTGAGAGGAACTGAACTCGAGAAACTGGGTTCTTTCAAGAGATGTGAACAAAACTGGACACCAATCTCTCTGTTTTCCTTTCCATTCCCATATGAAATTCCTGCCTTCCTGAGGCCAGGGCAGGTGCTGACCATGGGTAGCTTGTCCTCGAGGGAGCTGACCATTCCTTGTTTCTTATCTTAGAGTTAATCTGACTTTTCTTCCTTCTGAGACACAATAAATTCTTTCAGAGAATGATTTCTGTTCATTTTCTTCTCTAACACTTTCAAAAACTATCCAAGGTGGGAAATCATACTATGGACATCTTGCCAGGTTATAAAGCAAATTTCTCAGATATCTTCAGGCCTATCAGTCTAAATCTTCTGATGGAGTTGTCTTTGGGTTCTCACTGCCCCTATGGAGGCCTCCATGGAACAGAGGTCTCTTTCTGGTCTCTTTAATAATACTCATAAAAGAGTTTATAATACTGCGTTGAGATCTAAAATATTGCTTCAGGAATACCAACCAAACTCAATGAAAATCTACTGGAAATTCTTACTTACTAGTGCTTGGAAAAAAAATTAGTCTGACTTCAAAGAACATTTTGGAGATACATATAAAAAGCAAAAATAGATATTTCCAAGCCATAACGACCCAAATAACTTCCAGTAGTAAGCAAATAGATGACTGAGTTATGGAATTGCATCAGCAGTGTAGATGAATTATACCTGCAAGCAACAGCACAAATGAATGTGCTAGAAACTCATTGAGTGAAAAAGGTAAGATCAAGAGGACTACATAAAAGTATGATAAATATAAATCTCAAAAACAAGCAAAACTACATAGACTGAGAAAAAGAGCAATTACTTTGAAACTCAGGTTATGCTTGATTTTATAATAGAAATGATGCCTATGTATTACTTGAAAGAGATTATGAACAGAAAATAAGGCACTTAGAAGCCTTCTGATATCAGTTGATCTTTTCATTACTCACAGTCTAAACTTAATTATGTGAACTTAATTTTAAATTATTATTATTGTTATTATTACAGAACTTGGGAATGAATCCAGGGCTTCCTGCACTCACTAAGCAAGTACCCTACCACTGAGCAACAATCCCAGCCCAAGAACTTAGTGCTTTGTAAGAGCAATTCACTATTTGAGAGACAGTACATATTCACTTCATCAACCATAATATTATTGTCTAGAACAAATGTCCTACTTGGTGGTAAACACAAATAACACTGAACAATACATAATATATAGAATCATGCATGTATGCATTAAAACTATTAGAACAATATAAGAACCATGAGTGTTCATTAGGATACTATTATACTTTATAGTCTACTTATGCTATCAAAGTTTGTGATAAAATATAATAAAAATTTATGACATATATAAAATTAGTAATTCTACTTTTAGGTATTTGTCCTATTATTACACTCATTTAATTATGAAATAAGTTATATACAAGAATATTTGTATGGTATTACTTGTAATTAAAAAATGGAAACAACATTTATCAATAGAAAACTAAGTAAATAAATGTATATACAGTGGAATTATCTGAAATTATAAATTAAAAAAACGTAACTAAAAAAGTAAACAATTATATCTGTATTCTTTATAAAAACTGAAAAATTTAGTTTGATTAGTTGATTCATGCAAGGTTAAATCCTATTTTGACTGAGCATTCATCAAATTAGGACATAAGTAGTTTTTTCCATTATTCCTGGGCCCCCATAATCTCAGATTTCTGGTGGTCATTGGCACTATACTATATGGGAAGAAAACAGTTTAAAACGAGATATGATTTCTAAGAAAAAACTATAAATATATAATGCATATATTTCTATATGCTCACACATATATCATCTCCTGCCTACATATTATTACCTAAAGTATAAAATATCTTACTTTTATTGACAAAGAGGATAAATGCCTTAGAGGTGTTTTAAAAAGTTTTAAACTTTTATGTGTTCAAAGATTCCTAAAGACTAAGATAAATTAAATAACTCTTCAGAGAAATGCAAATATTCACAAAATGGCAAAATTCTCCTATTTTTCAAACTGTCCACTGGTTTTAATATCTACGGTATCCTTTAGAATTTATAAGTTAATGTAAAAACAACTTTCCTAAATTCATGGGCCCTAGGGAAAGAAGTGGAGCAAGATGATAAGTCTGATGTTATTGTATAGGTATAAGCACATGGATCCTATTAACTCGTGAACTCTGCAGGGATGCTCTATACAAATGGAAGAAGCTTTGTGCTGGATTAAAGTTATTGCATTTTTGTGTACAGAATATATTTAATTTTTATTCTAACAGTGAGGTAATAATACATATTATCAGTGACAAATTGCTACTGGTCCAGATACAAACTGATGCAAAATGTATTTAAGATATAGTTTATCAGTGAACCAATAGATAAATATACTTTACCTGCTTTGTTTGCATAATCACATTCTTTTTCTGCTTATATTACTACAAAATAAATAACATTTACTGTTACAAATATAAAGCAAATAGTGCTAATAAAATAAAAAGTACTTTTCCAAAATATATTTGAGTATTTTGAACTTACTTCCTGAGAGAAGCTGGCAGATTCCTTTAAAAAATGAAAAATACATTTTAATAATTTATTAATTCTTTCCTTTGGGCTTTGAATCATTCTCAGAGATAAAATAAGTAGAAATAAAACATAGCTTTTTATTGGGTAGCTTTAAAAATGTCTTTAGTTATCTGTGATATGCAATAAGACATTTATTGGAGAGAACCTATGCCAGAGAAATTCTGTACATTGCACTGCTTTGGAGACATAATGCAGCATTGGTATCTGCCCTGCTCTTAGAATGCATGGCCAAAATAAATTTGGAGTAAATCCAAATAACTCTAGAGAGCTCAGAGTTCTACCCTAGGTCATTTTGGAGTGTAGGGCTGCTGAGATATATTGCAACTAGCTTTTGTCATAAATCACTCCCAGCAGTTACCTGACAAGCACAATGAAGGAAAGAAAGGGGTAAATAACCCCCAACCTTTGTTCTCCTCAAGGGGTGCACAGCAAAGAAAAAAAAGCTCTAATCAAGATAGGTTCCAATCTTCTGTTTTTTTTTGTACCGGGAATTGAACTCAGGGGCACTTGGCCACTGAAACACATCCCCAGCCTTATTTTGTATTTTATTTTGAGACAGGGTCTCACTGAGGTGCTCAGCATCTTGCTTTTGCTGAGGCTGGCTTTTAACTCATGATCCTCCTGCCTCAGGCTCCTGAGCCGCTGGGATTATGGGCATGTGCCACGTGCCCAGCAATCATCTGCTCTTGCCCACACAACTGAGTACCTTTGGCAGAGAGGAAAGTTTTACTTTTATTGCCCCCCCCCCTTTTTTTTGGTCATTGCTATTGTGTGTGTTTCTTTTTCTCTCATTTCTTTCCTTTAAATATTTATTTTCCCTCTTTGTTCTTTTTTCTTTCTTTTTTCCATTTTTGAAACATTTTTTAACCTTTCTTCAGCCTCACCTTTTCTCTTTTCACTTATTAAATTTTAAGTTTATTACCTTTACTTTTTTTTTCCATTTTATAATTTTTTTAAAACTTTTTTTAAAATACTTTTTTAGTTGTTGATGGATCTTTATTTTATTCATTTATTATTTTGGTGTTGAAGATCGAACTCAGGGCCTCACGCATGCTCTGCAAGTGCTCTACAACTGAGCTCCAGCCCCAGCTCCAGCCCCATTTTATAATTTTTTATTTATTATTTTTAATTAATTTCATTTTCATTATTTTTTAACTCTTTATTTGAAATTATTTTTGTGCCTTTCTTTTCTGTTGTTGTGGTGGTTGCTTTTATTTTGTTTTTACTTTATTTCTTCATCTGTATTTTTTTCATCATTGTCATTGTTGCTTGTTTTCTTCCTTCTATATGTTGCTGGGGATCTAGCATGGTGGCACCTTGAGCATG
The DNA here is from genome assembly GCA_004024805.1 of Geosciurus inauris. NCBI lineage: Eukaryota > Metazoa > Chordata > Mammalia > Rodentia > Sciuridae > Geosciurus > Geosciurus inauris. Next base: position 23,167 of record PVHX01015993.1, read on the forward strand.
TGCTGGGGGTGATCTGCTGATGACCTATGTTCCCAGCCCAGTTAGGAGAGATTATAACATATTCGAGCCACAGCTTAGCCCCATTGGAACTCACTGTATACTTCAACTTAAAGAATAGGGGAGTTGATGTCACTTGCCTGTCTTCAAGTAGGCATGACCAGGGGGAATCTGAGGTCCTCGTTTTCTAGTAACTCATTCCAAAGATAATGAAGTGGATGAAATGCCTGAGAAATAATTTGAAAGCATGATGATAAAAGTCTCAATGAATTCTAAGTGGATGCAAATATATAGCTGAATGAATTAAGGAAGACAATGCAGGATACAAATGAACAATTCAAGAAAGAGCTTTTGAAAAAAGACCAAACAGACATCTTGAATATAAAAAAGCATAGATTAAAAACTCAATAGGAAGCCTCACCAATAGACTAGATCAAGTGGAAGGAAGAATATAAGGGCTTGAAGAAAAGGTTAAGGAATTATTACATTCATACAGCAATAAATAAAGGAAAAAAGAAAGGGAACAGAACATGAAAGATCTCCGGAACACAGTCCAAATGCAGGCATGTAGGAAAAGGCCACACTGAATTAATGTGAATTGTGAACAATGAGTTATGACCCTAACTTTATGTACGACTGCATATATGTTGTGATTCTATACAACTTACAACTAGAGAATTGATATGTTATCCTCTATCTATGTACAATGAATCAATTTGCACTGTTAACATGTAAGCCTAAATAAAACAAATAAAAAAATTAAAAAAATAGTTTTCATATTTTTATTGGTGCAATATAGTTGTACATAATGGTGGTGTTTGTTGTTACATATCATACATGCACACAACATAGCAATACAATTTGGCCATTGTCATTCCCGGTGTTTCTCCTTCCCTTCTCTTCTCCCTCCCTTGGTCCTTTTCTTTTACATAGGGCTCCCTTTGATTTTCATGAGAACCTCTTCCCTGCTTTCTTTTCCTTTTTCCTCTCTCTCTCTTCCACATACAAGAGACAGTATACAACCTTTGACTTTCTGAATTTGGCTTATTTTTCTTAACATAATGGTGTCAAGTTCCATCCATTTTCCTGCAAATGACATAATTTTATTTTTCTTTATGGCTGAATAAAATTTCATTGTGTATATATATCACATTATGAACTTTAGAACATATCATGTTTTCTTTTCATATTTCTTGAATTTCTGTGTTGAGATTTGCACATCTGTCAGACTGGATACATTCTCTGCTTTTATGTGAGGGTCTTCTTTGTAACCAAACTTGACAATGTTCCCTGGGATATCAGTTTGCTGTATAGTGTTGAGTTGAATTCAGATTAGACTTCATAGTGTAGTTTCCCCGTGATGTTTTTGTCTGTGATTAGAGGGTTTTGACACAGTGTATACTGTGTCAGAGGCTCAGTGACCCATTTTCTTTATATGTTTCACAAGAGTGGAGTCCCTCTGGTGGTTCAGACAAGTGTGGTGTAGACACAAGAATATATAGGGTACACTCTCAAGCTAGCTTCCAGTCTCGTCAGCAGGCGCAGTCTAATATGGTATGCAAGCAACCCAGGCCGAGGTCCCTCGTAGATGCAATGTTCACAACCTTTGTGTTATTTCTGTCTGCTGTTACTATGGGATCCTTCTTATCCATTCATTTGTTGGTAGATACCTAGGCTGGTTCATAGTTTGGCTATTGTGAGTTGTGCTGCTATAGATATGGGTATACTTGTATCACTGTAGTATGATGACTTAATTCTTTAGGATAAACACTGAGGAGTGGTATAGCTAGGTCACATGGTGGTTCCATGCCTAGTCTTAGAAAACTACATACTTAGTTCCATAGTGGTTATACTAATTTACAATCCTGCCAACAGTGTAAAAGTGTTCCTTTTTCTTTATATACTTTCCATCATTTATTACTATTTGTATTCTTGATGGATGCTATTCTGACTGTAGTGAGATGAAATCTCAATGTAGTTTTAATTTGTATTTACCTAATTGCTATTGATATTGAACATTTTCTTCACATGTTTGTTGGCCATTTGTATTTCTCTTTTGAGAAGTGTCTGTTTAGTTCACTCACCCATTTATTAATTCGGTTATTTGTTTTTGTGTGTGTGTTAAGTTTTTTGAGTTCTTTATATATTCTGGATATTAATCCTCTGTCAGAAGAGTAGCTAGCAAAGATTTTCTCCCATTCTGTAGGTTCTCTCTTCACATTTTTAATTATTTCCTTTGCTGTACTGAAGCTTGTTTCCATCTCATTTAAGAACTCTTGGCATTATTTCCTAAACTTTAGGGGTCCTATTGAGAAAGTCATTGCCTGTGCCTATATGTTGTAGTGCTGACCCTGTATTTTCTTCTAGGAGTTGAATAGTTTCTTGTCTAATTCTTAAGGCTTTGACTCATTTTGAGTTGACTTTGGTGCAAGGTGAGAAATAAGGGTCTAGATTTATCCATGCTTTTGGAACCATTGCTGGGTAATGTATTATATGACTATACACAATTCATATATCTTCTATAGATGGGCTCTCTGGATGTGTCTAGTTTGAGACTATAATGAAAAATGATACTATAATGTCATTGTAAAAGAAATTTGGAAGACATTTTTTCTTTTTTGGATAATACACAGGAGTGGCATTTCTAGGCCATACCATAGATGCACAGGTAATAGTTCTGAAAATTGGTGAACAATTTTTGGCACTTCCAATTGGAATCACATTTTTCTCCCACTTGCAATTTATGAGTTCCTATTGCTTGATATCCAATCAGTATTTAGAATTTTTTGCTCATTTTGCTTTTGGCCAAATGTACAGTGTTACATCATGGTTGTTTTACTTTGCATTTTTATGATGACAAAGGAGTTTGAACATTAATCCTATGTTCTCTGATTTTAGTTCTGAAAAGACTGCGTCTGTGATTCTTTTTTTTCCTATTCCTATCTACCTTCCCTTCCCTTCCCTTTATTCCCCATTGTTTAATATCCTGAATGTCTTTCCTTTCCCACTCCTTGTGGTATGTTAGCATCCACAAGTCAGAGAACTTTTGATCTTTGGTTTTTTGGGATTGGCTTATTTTGTTTAGCATAAATAGTCTCCAGATCCAACCACTTACTGGTAAAAGTCATAAAGTCATTTTTTATGGCTGAGTAATATTCCATTGTGTATATGTACCACATTTTCTTTATCCATTCATCTGTTGAAGGACACTTAGGTTGGTACCATAGCTTAGGTTATTGTGAATTGAGCTGCTATGAACATTGATGTGGCTGGGTCACTATAGCATGCTGACTTTAAGTCCTTTGGGCATATGCTGAGGTGTGGAACAACTGGGTCAATGGTAGTTTTAGTTCAAGTTTTCTGAAGAATCTCCACTCTTTCCAGAATGGTTGCACTAAAATTTGCAGTCCCATCAGCAATGTATGAGTGTATCTTTTTCCCCACATCCTTGCAAAATTTTTTGTCATTTTTTTTTATACTAGGGATTGAACTCAGAGGTACTTGACCACTCAGCAACACCCCCAGCCTTATTTTTTGTTTTATTTAGAGACAGGATATCATTAAGTTGCTTAGTGCCTTTCTATTGCTGAGGCTGACTTTGAACTCGTGATTCTCCTGTCTCAGCCTCTCAAAGTGCTGGGATTACAGGCATGTGCCTCTGTGCCCAGCTTTTTATTTGTATTCTTGATAATTGCCATTCTGACTGGAGTAAGATGAAATCTCAATGTAGTTTTAATTTGCATTTCTCTAATTGCTAAAGATATTGAAACTTTTTTTCATGTATTTGTTGACCATTCATATTTCTTCTGTGAAGTGCCCCTTCAATTCCTTTGCTCATTTATTGATTCGTTACTTGTTTTTTTTTTGGTGTTAAGATTTTTAAGTACTTTGTTTGTCCTGGAGATTAATGCTCTATCTGAAGCACAGGTGGCAAAGATTTTTTCTCATTCTCTAGGCTTTCTCTTCATGCTCTTGATTGTTTAATTGTACTATTTCTGGACAAAATTTTTATTTATTTTTATCTATTTAATAAATAATTGAAATTCAAAAATAACTTATTACCTTATACTATCTTATATATTATGGTTATTTAAGCAACTAACATCACTTAAAATACAGAATAGAAACATACATTATCATAAATATTATTAGAATCCTGAATTATACCGTACTTAATGATATGAGAACCTCAGAGATTCTTCAGGTTAAACATTTTGTTTTCTGGATGAATAAATAGTTCCCTCAGGTTGGCAATGTAAGATTATATATTCTCCTTAACTAATACAATGTTTAAACTTCAATGTCTTATATAATGATATTTGTACTGAAATGAGGAATAAATATTTGAAAATTAGATTGTCAATACATTATGTGAATAAAAATGGGGAAAACTGAAAATTCATATATAGTAGAATGAAATTTAAACCCTCTCTCACTCTGCACAATACTCAAATTGAAGTGGATCAAAGACCTAGGAATTAGACCAGAAACCCTACAACTACTAGGAGAAAATGTAGGACAAACACTGTCTACCTTTTGGTTCAGGAACTGACTTCCTCGACAAGACTCTCAAGGCAAGGAAGTAAAATAAAAAATCAGTAAGAGATAGCATAAAATTAAAAAGTTCCTTCACAGCAAAGAAAAAAGTTGAGAGTTGGAGGAGAAAGCATACAGAATGGGAGATAATCTTTGCTGCCTGGTTTTCAGGGCATTAATATTCAGGATATTCAAAGAACTCAAAAACTTTAACAAAAAAACAAAAAACAGCACAAGATAGAAAACAAATAACCTAATCAATAGGTAGGCAAAAGAACTAAATAGACACTTCTAAGAGAAGGAATACAAATGGTAAACACAATGTATGGAAAATAAGGTTCAATTTCTCTAGCAATTACAGAAATGAAAAATTACACTGAGATTTTACCTCACTGTAGTTAGAATTGTAATTATCAAGAATATAAGTAACAATAAATATTGGCAAGGATGTGGGTAAAAAAATAGACTTATGCATTGTTGAGACTGTAAATTACTGCAACCATTCTGGAAAGCAGTATGGAGATTCCTCATAAAACTAGGAATGGAACCACCAAATGACCCAGCTATTCCATTCCTCAATACTTAATCCAAAAGATCTAAAATCAGGGAGGGCGGGGCAAGATGGTGGCTTAGATGGATGCAGTGGTCAGTCTCGCCTAAACCAAAGATCGAAAATTGCGGTAATACCCTCTCCCAGCCAGCTTTTGGGCATCACCCTACAGCTACCCCCACAGGAAATTTCACTTGCGCATGTAAGCAGGGCCACCAGACAGCGGACATTGCCACAGCGTTACTCCAGCAGTAGTGGTGGAGAGCGGCCGCAGGCGGCTCGGAGCCCCAGCTCAGGGCTCGCCTAGGGCGGGGGCAGCAACTACATGAGATACCTGGCTCCAGTGCCCACCTAACCACACAGGGTCCACAGCAGTGGCTCTCGTGGACCCACAGCCCCAGCTGCCAACCACTGGGGAGCACAAATTCAGGGTAGGAGATGCTCCACAGACGCCAGCCGAGACAGCTCAGCCCAAAGGTGGCCTGGGCGCACCCCAGTTCCACTCCAGAGTTCCTGAGGACTGGCAGAAGCAGTAGAGGGCCCAGATCTGCCCAAAGGAACTTCCACAGGGGTCCAGACAACAGGAGATCAGGGACTGCTACCCCGAGCTTTTGGAGAGCCCAGTCTAAGGGGGGCATTGGACAGCAATTCGGTACAAACTTTGGCGCACGTCTTCACCAGCGGCCCAGAGTTTCACCCTGTTGTGAAACCCACACCCAAGACACCAGCGGAGAAAGTCCAGCAAGCAACGAACAACGCCACCTACTGGAGGTGAAAGGAACCATACCTGTTTATTCACATTGAGACTCTTTTTTTAAAAAAATTTTTTTCTTTTACTTTCTTCTATTCTTACTTTTTATTTTATCCTTTATCTTCTTATCCTAATATTTCTATTGTTTAATCTTTTTGTAGGTGGAGTCTTCAGTCTATTGATTACTTTTTGTAATTAGTAGGTGGAGTCTTCAGTCTATTGATTACTTGCCTGGCTATATGGATGATATTTTAGAATGATAGAATTCTGTTCATCAGCTTTGCTTTTGTTGCCCTTGCCTTTAGGGTCCTATCCAAAATATTTTCTATCCTTTCCCTTTTAATCTATGCTCTCTTCTCATAGTTTCATAGATTTAAAGTTTACATTTAAGTCATTCAGTCATTGATCCATTTTTATTTGATCTTTGTGTTTAGTGAGAGATCAGGATCAATTATTTGTCTTCTGCCTAATGCACTTGGAGTTTTCACAGGACCATTTATTGAAGAGATTGTTCTTCGTGCAAAACATGTTCCCCCTCCTTTGTTAATGATTGTGTTTTCTAGTTTTGTGAAGAATATCATTGATATTTTGATAGAAATTTGAAGGATCTATAGATAAATTTGGATAGTACGAGCACTTTCACAGTATTAATTCTTTCAATCCATGAAAATTGGATGTCTTTCCACTTTTTCCTCTATCCTCCCCATTTTCATTATAGAAATCATTGTAGAATGTCAATGTGGAAGTCATTCATATTCTGGTCTAAATTTATTCCAAATGTTTTATTGTTTTTGTTTTGTTTTACTTTGTTTTTTATAGCTATTATTTAAGCAAATTGCTTTCTTAATTTATTTCTTAATTTCATTTTGGCAATGTTTGTATTGGTGTACAAAAATGCTTCTAACATTTCTTTGGTTTTGTGTGTGTGTGTGTCACAAAACCCTATGAAATTTGTTTATAACTTCTAATTATTTTGTTGTTATTGAAGTCTTTAGGCTTTTCTATCCACAAACAGGGATCATTTGACCTCTTCCTTTACTATCTACATACCCCTTATTTCCTCTTTGTGTTTTTTGCCCTGGCTCAAACTTTAACATTATGTTAAAAAATGATGACAGTATATATTCTTGTCTCGTTCTGACATAATAAGAAATAATTTCAGCTTTTCCCAATTCAGTATGGTATAGGGTTTGGTGTGTAATATATAGCCTCCATTGTGTTGATGTACATTTCTCCTCTAATTTTTGTGGTTTTTTAAACTATCTGGTTATTTGAATTTTACTGAATGTTTTTCGGCATCCACTAGGGTAATCTTACCATATTTTTTCTTTGTTCTCTTGATGTGATTTATTTTGTTTATAAATTTGTGTCTGTTAAAACATCCTTGTAGCTCTGTAATAAGGCCCTCTTGAACATGAGGTATAACATTTTTTTCCAACAGGAAAGAGTTTATTCACTGCACAGTTTTCTCAATTACATAGCTGTTCTAGCTGAGCCTCCTTTTGTTGAACTTTGATACAGGCAATATATGTGCAAAAAATAATAACACTTGCATCATGTCTGCCTTCTAATAATTTTTCAAAATGTACAGAATTTTTTCTGGTCTCTCACTTTAGCAAATGGTTTTAATTTTATCCAGTAATAGTCATTGTTTGATACAAGGTATGCTTTTCAAGAAAAGAGTGAAAAAGTTTCTATCCATTCTCAATCTATAAATTTCCTGAGATTATATTCACACATTTTTTTCTTTAGTAAAGTCTTCCTGTCTATTATTTGGATCAGAAATTGCATATAAAAAGTGCCAACATTGCTGGCATAAATGTGGTATGTCACCAAAACTGCCTTGGAAACTCAAAGATAGATAAGAAATAATGAGGTTTATAGATTCATTAGAATTTGAATGATGAAACAAGTATATGTGTTACTCCTTTGATCAATACTGCCATGGAGGGAAAATACTATATTTAATTGTCTTTCCCAGACCTTCCATTGTGGACATCTGGTTGTTATGCAGACCTGTAGCAGGACATTTCATTGCTTCAACGTTATAACATTCAAGTTCCTATTTTATTACCAGTGATGCATATGTTAGGAGGGAGTGTATTGAAAACCATGCTCAGGAGGAAAGCTCCTTTATTCTATCTGCTTGCCTATCAGGCATCCTAGAGGTGAATATGGCATATCATTATATAGTTGTGTGGTTTAAATATACTTGTTACACACATTTCCTTATATACATCTATGAGCTGTTTTAATAAAAGAATCCTATTGTTCTATAAATGCTTCCTTTTTGTGTGTAACTCTCATTTTGTGCTTACCCAAACTTTTATATGCATAAGTTATTTACAAACTTTGCATATACATAAGACCAATGGAAAGTCTTATTATGGAAAATCAAGTGCATTAGAGTTAGAGAAGCTTAGCATCAAGTATTGGCTCCTTTATGTTCTAGGTATGATATTCAGGAAATTATTCAATCTAGGTTTTCATTGTTGTTTAGCATTTCCTCCTCATGGAATATTGTACCAAGAATGTTCTGTAGTGCCGGCTTTCTTCCTCTGAATTCTTTTAATTTTTGTTTATCTTGGAAGGTTTTTATTTTGTCATCAAATCTAAAACTTAATTTTGCTAGATATAAGATTCTTGGTTGGCAACCACTGTCTTTTAGCGCTTGGTATATGCTTTGCCATGGTCTTCTTGCTCTCAGGGTCTGGGTTGAGAAGTCTGCAGTGATTCTAATTGGCTTCCCCCTATATGTAATCTGATTCCTTTCTCTTGTGGCTTTTAGGATTCTCTCCTTGATCTGAATGTTAGGCATTTTCATTATGATGTGCCTTGGTGTAGGTCTGTTGTGATTTTGAACATTTGGTGTCCTGTAAGCCTCTTGAATTTGATTATCCAATTCATTCTTCATATTTGGAAAGTTTTCTGATACTATTTCATTGAATAGGTTGTTCATTCCTTTGGTTTGGAATTCTATGCCTTCCTCTATCCCAAGAATTCTTAAGTTTGATCTTTTGGTGTGATCCCATAGATCTTGGATATTTTGTTCATGGTTTCTTACCATCTTCACTGTGTGGTCAACTCTGTTCTCAAGGTTAAATATTTTATCTTCATTGTCTGAGGTTCTGTCTTCCAAATGGTCTAATCTGTTGGTGATGCTCTCCATTGAGTTTTTGATTTGGTTTATTATTTCTTTCATTTCAAGGATTTCTGTTTGGTTCCTTTTCAAATTCTCTATCTCCTTATTGAAGTGACCTTTTACTTCCTCTATTTGCCTATGCATCTCTTTATCGAAGTGATCTTTTACTTCCTGTATTTGCCTGTGTATCTCTTTATCAAAATGATCCTTTGCTGACTGGGCTTGCTCTCTTATATCATTCTTTAGTTCACAGAACATTTTAATTATGTACATCCTGAATTCATGTTCTGTCATTTCTTCTGCTGTACTGACCATGGATTCTAATATTGAAGAATCTTGGTTTGTTTGAATCATTTTCTTCCCTTGTTTTTTCATGATTGTTTTGTGTCTTTCCTTCCTTGTTGATCCAAGTTATTACAGTTTTTACACCTATATATGTATAGATTCCCCGCAGAATTTCAATACCACTCTTTTATAGGGGGGATCAATATTGGTTGATCGCAATACAAGGAATATATAGATTCAAACCAAGTAGCTCCTAACAGCTCCCAAATACATTTACAGATTAGTCATGAAATACAGCAATTATAAGTTCTTTTACAATCTACTATGTAGCCAATAAGTTTGCACAAGGGTCTATAGTTCCTATTGGTGGGCTAGGGACAGTGGAGGGTGGGGTGTAGGGTAGAGTATTGGGGTAGTAGGAAGTGAGGATACAGTTATTAGATCTTAGAAAGCATGAAAAAGGAATCCAAGAGAGGCTGGCTATTACTAGAGAGGGTGACATTGAGTTGGGGAAGACCAGTAGGGAGGAAGAGATGTAGGGTACAGCAAGAAATGATAGCATGAAAAATAAAACATATGTAAGTGGGAGAAACAGGACTATGTAGTACCCCTCCAGTATTTGGTTTAGAAATCCCAATCTACTATATCCCACTGTAAAACAAATATTTGGATTCACAACTGTTGGGGATAAGAGGGTAGGAAAAGAGTGGGAGAGAAATGAGGGGAGGATAGAGAAAGAAAGGAAAGAACAGAGAAATAAAGCAAAAAGATTAAAGAATATTAGGAGAAAAAGATAAAGGATAAAATGAAAAGTGAGAGTAGAAGAGAGTAGAAGAAAAAAAGGGAAGAAGGAAAAAGAGAGAGAAAAAATGAAAAAAAAAAAAACCCCAAATAAACAAAAAAACCCACAAAAAAACAAAAAACCAAAAACCAAACATAGAGTCTCAATGTGAATAGACAGGGATGTTTCCTTTCACCTCCAGTATGTGGCGTTGTTCGTTGCTTGCTGGACTTACTCCGCTGGTGTTCTGGGTGTGGGTTTCACAACCTGGTGAAATTCTGGGTTGCTGGCGAAGCCATGCATCAAAGATTATACAGAGTTGCTTTCCAATGTCCCCCAGAGACTAGGCTCTCCAGAGGCTCGGGGTAGCAGTTTCTAATCTCCTGTTGTCTGGGCCCCCGTGGAAGTTCCTTTTAGCAGATGTGTGCCCTCCGCTGCTTTGTTCCTCAGGCACTCTGGAAAGGAACTGGGGAGGACCCAAGCCTCCTTTGTGGCGCTTCCTTCGCTGGCGTCTGTGGCGCATCTCCTACCCTGAATTTGCGCTCCCCAGTGGCTGACGACTGGGGCCATGGGTCCACGCGAGCTTGCTGTGGATCCTGTGTGGTTGGGTGGGCTCTGGAGCCAGGTTTCTTGAGTAGAATCAGCCCCCACCCGAGGCAAGGCCTGAGTTGGGGCTCTGAGCCGAGCCAAGCCACCACGGTTGCACCACCCGTGGCCACTTTCAGCCACCGCTGCTGGAGTCACTCTGTGGCAATGTCTGCTTGCCCTGCTTACACGTGAAAGTGAAATTTCCTGTGGGGGTGGCTGTAGGGTGCTGCCGAAAAGCTGGGTGGAAGAAGTTTGTACGGCAAATTTTGATCTTTTGTTTGGCCGCTGCGTCTGTCTAAGCCACCATCTTGTTCCCCCTCCCCATTACTTAAGATCTGTTCAAACCATTGCTTGCATAGTTTTAACTCTACTTCTCTAGGTTAAACATCTAGGTCTCTGTCTCCTGATTCTTCCCAGAGTGATAAAGTTTTATACATGAAGCCCATCTTTCCCCATACATTTAGGCTCCTGTCCAAGGTAAAGGAGGCTGTGTGACTGTAGGAGGTGGTTCTGGAGTAGTAACTATTCGTCTGGGTACCTGCCATGTAACTCCCTATCCCATCTCAAAGATTATATATGATCCTGAATGTCTGGTAGGAGGAACCCACCTGGGCCAGGACTTTTTTCAGGTTTTGGCTGAACCAAAGCTATAGCTTTTGGCTTGGGTTCAGTAGGTGGATTTGTTGCCCACAATTCCTGCTGCTGCAACTGCCACATCAGCTGCCTACATTTCCATTGAATGGGCTCGGGAATATATTTTCCCTAGAAAGAGCAGATGTTTTCATGAAGACATATACATTATGAGGGCTTCTGAAAAGGGGTTTTCTAAATGTGCTTTTGGGATTTTCTATCTCTCCTAGGAAGAGGCTGGAAGGCATAATAGGAGACTGAGACTGTTTGTGCTCCTGAGTGATATAATCATTAATTCCAGACTGAGGTAACTTCTGCATAGAATTGGACAAGAGTGTTTTTTCTTCAGGGTTAGCAAGAAAACATTCATTAGTATAATTATCTCTATTATCCCGCCAACAATCATTCCAAGCAAAAACAAAATAAGGAGTGAATGCTTTAGCCTATATCTATATGGGCCCACTGGAACTTTGTCAAGCAGTGTTGCCATCTGGAACATGGGCTGCGACACATCTCATTCCACCATCTTTCCTGACCCCATGTACCCTCCCCTCCCAACCCTTCGCTTTGACCAAATTTCCTCCATTCTTCCCATGCCCCCTCCCCCATTATGGATCAGCATTCACTTATCAGAGAGAATATTCAGCCTTTGGTTTTTTGGGATTGGCTTACTTCACTTATCATGATCTTCTCAAACTCTATCCATTTACATGCAAATGCCATAATTTTATTCTCTTTTAATACTGAGTAATATTCCATTTTGTATATATACCACAGTTTCTTTATCCATTCATCTATTGAAAAGCATCTAGGTTGTGAATTGAACTGCTATAAACATTGAAGTGGCTGTGTCACTGTAGTATGCTGTTTTTAAGTCTTTTGAGTATAGACCAAGGAGTGGGATAGATAAGTCAATTGGAGATTCCATTCCAAGTTGTCTAAGGAATCTCCATACTGCTTTCCAGATTGGTTGTACCAATTTGCAGTACAACCAGCACTGTATGAGTATGTCTTCCCTCACATCCTTGCCAACACTTACTGTTGTTCATATTCTTTTTAAAAAAATATTTTAACTAAAATATTAAAAATATTTTAATATTAAATTAATTTTTATTTTATATTATTTATATGTGGTGTTGAGGACCAAACCCAGTGCCTCACACATGCTAGGCAAGTACTCTACCACTGAGCTTCTGCCTCAGCTCCAGTTGTTCGTATTCTTGATAATTGCCATTCTGACTGGTGTGAGATGAACTCTTTTTTTGGGGGGGGGTACTGGGGATTGAACTCAGGGGCACTCGACCACTGAGCAACATGCCCAGCCCTATTTTATGTAGAGACAGGGTCTCACTGAGTTGCTTAGCACCTCGTCGTTGCTGAGACTGGCTTTGAACTCGCGATTCTCCTGTCTCAGCCTCCCTAAGTGCTGGGATTACAGGCTTGAGCCACCGTGCCCGGCTGAGATGAAATCTTAAGAGTAGTTTTGATTTTCATTTCTCTAATTGCTAGAGATGTTGAATATTTTTTCATATATTTGTTGGTTGATTGTATATCTTCTTCTCAGAAGTGTCTGTTCAGCTCCTTAGCCCATTTATTGATTGGGTTGTTTGTTTTTTGGATGTTAAGTTTTTTTGAGTTCTTTATATGTCCTGGAGATCAGTGCTCCATCTGATATGTGTGTGGCAAAAATTTGCTCCCAAAATATAAGCTTTCTGTTCACTTCATTGATTGTTTCTTTTTTTTTTTTCGTACTGAGGATTGAACTCAGGGGTACTCAACCACTGCGCCACATCCAGCCCTATTTTGTGTTTTATTTAGAGACAGAGTCTCAATGAGTTGTTTACTGCCTCGCCATATGCATGCGCCACTCTGCCCGGCTGATTCTTTTGCTAAGGAGAAGCTTTTTAGTTTAAATCCATCCCATTTATTGATTCTTGCTTTTATTTCTTGCGCTTTAGGAGTCTTGTTAAGGAAGTCAGGGCCTAATCCGACATGATGAAGGTTTGGGCCTACTTCTTGATCTGTTTTTATTCTCATGTTTTCATTCAATTTTAGTAAGATATATATGTTCCAATATTAATCTGTTCTTCCTAGGTCTTCCTATTTATTGGCATATGATTCTAAATAATCTTAATGATCTTTGTATATGACAGTGTCAGTTCTAACACTGCCTTTTTCTTTTCTGATTTTATTTATTTGGGTCTCGTTTGATTTTTCTTGTTCAATCCAGCTAAAAATTTGTCAATTTGTTAATCTTTTCAAAAAGACTCATTTTCTTTCATTTTTCTTTGTGTTAATTTTAGTCTCAAGTTCAATTATTTCTCTTCTCTCTGTTAATTCTTTCCTGTTACTAAGTTTGATTTGGTTCATCTTTGCTTTCTTGTTTGTTCATCTCCTTTGTGGGTAGCTTATTGAAATCTTTCTCTGTTTTGACATACATAGTTAATGCTATAAATTTGCATCTTAGTAGTGATTTTGCTGTGTCCCAGAGGTTTTATATGGTGTGCTTTATTTCTTCTTTCTGATTTTGTTTTGTTTGTTTGCTTTGTTTTATATTGATTTTGTAACAATATTTTAATCTTCTCTCTCTCTCAATTTTTTATTTGTTTTTTGGCAGGGATGTGTACTGGGGATTGAACTTAGGGGCACTCAGCCACTGAGTCACATCCCCAGCCCTATTTTTTATTTTATTGATATACAGGGTCCTACTGAGTTGCTTACTGCCTCTCTTTTGCTGAGGCTGGCTTTGAACTTGTGATCTTCCTGCCTCAGCCTCCCGAACAACTGGGGTTATAGGTGTGCACCACCATGCCTCCTTCATTTTCTCATTTGATTCTTTCATTTTCTCATTTGTCTTTCAACAGAATGTTATTTACTTTCCATGTATTTGTACTATGACTAAAACTTTTCTTGCTATTAATTTCATTTTCTTCAGAGAAGATGCCTGCTATGATTTGAATTTTTTTGATTTTTTGAGACTTGTTTTCAACTCTAACATGTCCTATTCTGGAGAACACTCTATTTGCTGAGGACAGTCATGTATATTCTGTCATTGTTGGATGAAATATTTTCTAATGTCTCTTTGGCCATATGTCTCTGTTTGGTCCATTTGGTCTATAGTATCATTTTACACCAGTTTTTTTGCTGACATTTTATTGTCTTTGTCTTCTTTCCATTAATGAAAATAGATTTTGACATCCTGAATTATTATTTTATTAAAATCTATCTCTCTTTTAGATCTAATAATGTTTGATTTGTACAGTTGGGAACTCCATGGTTTGATTAATGGATATTTATTATTTCCTTTTGTTGACAGACCTCAATATCATTATATAATGACCATTTGGTCTCTTGTTATAGTTCTTGACTTCAAGTTCATTTTATCTGAAATGTTTATAACTACACTGGCAAGTTTTTGGTTTCCAATGACATGGTGAAATATTTTCCATCCTTTCACATTTAATCTTTGGTTGTCTTTACTGGTGAAGAGAGTTTCTTATAAACAGCATGCCATTGCTTTTATTTATCGGTGTTTTTTGTTTGTTTTGGTTTTGGTTTTTGTGTGTTTTGTTGTTCTTCTTGTTTTCTTATCCATTTAGTGTGTATGAAATGTTTAATTTGGGAATTTGATCTGTTTACATTTAAGATAATTGCAGATATGTAAAGACATACTCTGTCATTCTGTTGATTAATTTTCTTAATAGTTTGATATATTCCTTGTTATTTTGGTTCTCTCTTGTTTATCGTGGTCAGTTCATCTATTTCATTTATTTTCCAGAATTTATTACTAGGGAGTTACTATGTTTGCTTAGAGTCATTCTGTCACCTTGCTTTTCCATGCTTCTTGCATCCCTATGTTAGCATTTCTGTATCTAGTCGCTTAGAGTCATTATGTCACCTTGCTTTTCCATGCTTCTTGCATCCCTATGTTAGCATTTCTGTATCTAGTTGATCACTTTCCTCTACCAATTTTTTAGAATGTCTTTTGTAGTAAAGGATTTTTGTTGCTGATAAGTCCTAGGAGGTTAGTTGAATATGTTGTGTTGGTTTGGTCCAGATGGATGCATTAGTGTGATATCTGTGTAACTGTTTTATTTATAAAGTATGTTGGTGGTGTCTGCTCATCTTAACACTTAGACTGCAGGAAATTGGGAATTACAGTGCTAGGTGAGGTGCAGCTCATATAGAGTAGGGCAGGGGTCACTGTAGGAAATTTGGAATTACAGTGCTTGGTGAGATGCAGCTCATATAGAGTAGGGTAGGATTTACTGGCTGCTCTTTGCACAGTATACATAGTAGTGAAAGTAAGATGCCCTTAGGTTTTTAATTGGCTGATAAGCATATGGTGCAATGTCTAAGGCTTGAACAGAGACCATGCAGCACCAAGGGACCCAGTACAGGCATTTGCCAATGTATGAGATCTTAATTGTCTGTCTCAAGAAGATTGTTTCCTTGATTCTTGTGATTCCAGGTGGATGATCATGGCTAAAGGAACTTTCTAGGGCTTCAGTAAGAATAGCTTCTGTCAATGAGATGCCCAACTGCTTCTTGGGAACAGAGGAAGGAGGAGGGATATTTGCTACTACTTGGGGACATCAGTGTGGGCCAAGAAAGTCAGGAAACCTGCCTGACTACTTCCCAGGGTCATGGATATGTGGGGCAAGCCAACAGGGTAGGATATCTGACAGTTTGATGGCTGAAAGTGAGTGGCAAGACTGCCTGGTTACTTCATGGGGAATCAGGGTAGTGGATTCTGTTTGCTTCCAGAGATATGGAAATATGGGCAGGGCTACTCCATTGGTTTTCTGGGGATCTCTCCAGGCTAAACTGCTCGAAGTGGTAGTCCCCAATTTGGGGAAAGGTTGGCAGGAATGCTCGTCTCTTTAGTAAGTTTAAATTGGCAGAGTTTCTGGGGTACCTGATTGATTAATAAGCCCCTGGAGTATAAGGGTCTCAACATGTTACATTTGGCGGGATGCTAGGCAAGAAAGTACAGGTTTGACTGGGCTAAAGTGAGTTCTAAGTTGGTAGCATCCCAGATTGCTTTTAGAAACAAACCGGGAAGGGTCACAGGCTTTTCTAGCAGTAAATTACTCAGGTGACTGGCATGAATGGTGACAACCAGAGGACTCTTGCTTCCTCTTTCCTTGCTGAGTAGGGTCTTTCTTGGTTCAGGGTTGTTCTCAAGAGACAAGAGATAGAGGCTGTACATATGCTCTTCTCTTTGTGAGCTGACACATAGCTCTATGATCTGTAAAAACACTATCTTATTCCCATTGCACTTGACCATCTGCCTCAAATACTTTATTGAAATGGGTGGGACATTTTTGGTCTTTTGTTGTGGAGTGAAGGCACAAGGAACATCAAGCATCAAGTCAGTCAGTTATCTTATTGATGTCACTCAGTGTCTCATTTTATTTGATGTGCTATATGAATATGATATCCCCCAAATTCTCCTTAACATATAAGAAGAGCAATAAAATGACACCATAAAAAGTTACAAAATGAAGGATGAGGAATGTTAGATACAAAGAATATTAAAGATATGAAAATTTCAAGAGACCGTAAATTCACTATAGATCAAGAACAAAATGTCATGACTCCATTGAAATTGGAAGTAGGACATTTCTCCTCCCTATAATATTCAAGGATTGGCAAGGTATTAGCTTAGAAGCAATATGATAAAAAGAGATTTAAATCCCATTTAGAGTGGTTGACTCTAATCAATGGTCTGGAAGGTATTGTTTAATCACTAAATTGTCAGTAAGGAATTAATATATAAATGCTTTACCACTTTACCTTCTTTTAAACATTTTTCTTATAAAAAAGTGAAATCCAAAATAAAAGTTTAAAAACACAATCATGTGACTGGTATATAAGAAGTTTTTAGGACTTTAGTTATATAATCTTTTTGTGTCAATGTGAAACATTTGCAGTAACTTCTCTCGAGTCTAACCTTCTCTTTCGTTTGTGAATAAACAGAAACTTCAGTGCTCTAGATTCGAATACAAAATATATGTAATGTATGTACCATACTTAGAAAATCATTGAAATCAATATCTAGATTTTTACAAGACATATACTGACCTCCCCTAGTAAACACAGGACTTGATTAAAGAGGTAAGCTGGGTCTCATAACTTTTTTTTTTTTTTTTAAACTTTCTGGAAGTATAAATTCTGAGTGTTTAAAAAAAAGAAAACAAAATAGTCATCAAATCAAAAAACAGCTCAGTTAAAAAATGTAGCCTCGTGTAGCTCTTCTGAAATGTACTTATTTGTCTAAATAGTTCTGAGAAAAAGAATTGGTTCTTTTCTATTTATGAAGCAGGGCTCTAAGGAAGGGGGTACCTGTGTTTGTATTCTGGTCATTCCTAATCCCCTCTAAATCTTAATTCTTTTTTTCTGGTACTGAGAATTGATCTATGGCTGCAAGTATGCCTGGCAAGCACTCTACAACTAAGCCATACCCCCAGCCCTCTAAACCTCAATTCTATCATCTAAAATAATGGATATTAAAATAATGCTTAACCATTATATAGAATTGATGAGACTATTGAATTATATACCACAAAAACCTTTTATCAGATTGTGTTGTGCATAACTACAGGCTGCCCTGCCACAACTATAGGCTGCCCTACCAGTAGAGCTATCATGAATGCTGTTTCAAATTTTTCTTCCTGAAATGTAATCTTTGGAGTAGCTGCACAAGCACCAGTGGGAACTTGTGAGAAATTTATAGCAGGTAGCCACATTCAAACCTATATGGTCAGAATCTGAATTTTAACCTATCTCTATATGATTCATTACACAGTAAGTGCAAAAAGTTTTGCAATAAGGAATTCTAATGAGCAATTATGATAGAAACCAATAAAAGAATATCAAGAAGAAGATGTAGAAATATTATCAACTTACATTTTAGAATATCAGTTTTACCTATTTAAAACACAATGATAACACTCTCAATGCTATGAAAAATATTTCATTATAAATTGCAGCCACACTTTTTAGATAATAGTGGAATGCCACAAATTTCAAACATGAAATCATCCATAGTACTTCAATCACTTTAAATGCTTTTGGAGATTTTATTCCAGTTCAATTCCCAATAGCTATTAATGAAGTAGAGGAGTCTGAACATGATCCTCTAGGCATTAGTTAAGGCCTGAAAATATTAAATCAAGGAAAGGTACAATAGAACATCATTTTGGGTAGATAAATTGAATAAAATTTCTAGGGTATATTTGAAGATGGAATGAAATAGGCTAGTGAAGCCGGGCACAGTGGTGAAAGCCTGTAATCCCAGCAATTAGGGAAGCTGAGACAGGAGAACCTCGAGTTCAAAGCCAGTCTCAGCAACGGTGAGGCGCTAAGCAACTCAGTGAGAGACCCTCTCTCTACGTGAAACACAAAATAGGGCTGGGGATGTGGCTCAGTGGTTGAGTGTCTCTGAGTTCAATCTCTAGTCCCTGCCCCACCTCCCAAAAAAAAGAAAAAGAAACAGGTTAGTGATATACCTAAAAGAAATTTAAATTACAGAAGATGGACAAAAATTTACATTGACTCAGATACTTAAAATTATTTAACTATATAGTCTGTGTGAGATATTCTTTTGATCACTGGATTATATTAACTGAAATTATTTATAAATGCTACACTGTGCAAGGCCAAAGTATAAATTATAATAATCTTAAAATTATAATCTATTACATTATTTTTCCGTACAGGTTGATACAAAACTCTGGCTGCTGTATGTGTTTTCTCATCCTTCACCTCACTTGATCCTCCCATCATGTTTTCATAGAATTATTAAAAATACAATGTGGAATAAACAAAGTCCATGACCATTTATTTTCTGCACTTCTGATACCTGCCTTTCTAATTAATGTTGGATTAGACAGTCTCAATTTCAAACTGTCAAGCTGATTTCACTAATGATTGAGTAACACAAATCCATTTTTTTCTCAAAGCAATAAATTTCAAGTGTATCCTCATGTGTGTGTTCTTTATTTCACTATAAATATTTAGGGACTAAATTCACATAATAATTTCTTTCATCACTTTGTTTTCCCACTTTGAGAAACACTGAAACAACTTTATATAATACAGGATTCAAGTTGATTAAATCCAATTTAGCCTGTCATATTTCATACCTTCCAGAAACGTGGTCCCCAACTTTAACTGAATTATTTGACCTATTTATGCCTACATTTGATCTGATTTTTTTTTTCAAGTTTTCCATAGCACATTTCCTAAATATCAGACTTTATTTTATTTTATTTTTTTTTGGTACTGGGTATTGAACTGAGGGGTACTCGACCACTGAGCCACATCCCCAGCCCTATTTTGTGTTTTTATTTTAGAAACAGGGTCTCACTGAGTTGCTTAGTGCCTTGTCGTTGCTGAGGCTTTGAACTTGAGATTCTCCTGTCTCAGCCTCCCAAAGTGCTGGGATTACAGGTGTGCGCAACCGCGCCGGGCTCTAAATAGCAGACTTTCTAGGTCAGTCCCTACAGGCAAGAAGTTAACCCCCAATGTCACTTCAACAGGCCCTGAGAACACAAACCCTCTCCATCAGCAAAGTTAGCAAAGTGTTTGAGAATACTAGCTATCAGGTATCTTTGAAGATGTCACAGGCAATGCAAAGAAAACACAAAAGCCTGCTTTCCTGGAGTTACATTGTACTTGAGGGAAGTAGACAAGAAGTAAGCAAATAATACATAGGGTCTCAGGCTATGTTAGGTGTGCTTAACAAGTAAAAGGAAGCACAAGGGCACAGGGGCAGTTTTACATTAGACGGTAAACTATAGCCTCTCTGGCATACTAACATTTTAGAAAGGATATGAATTGAGGACATGAGTGAGGATGGAGAAAGAAAATTCCGAGTGAAAACAAGAGCAAGTGCAAATTGGTAGAAATATGTTTGCTGAGTTTGGGGAAACTTTGAAGAGACCTGCATAGGTAGGGAAGGAAAATAGATTGGATCACAGAAAAGGGATTTGCAGATTATTAAAGATTTGTGGGTGAAGTTTACATTTGGATTGAGATGGATATCCTTGAAGAAAGACAGCATTTGATTTGTATTTTAGAAGGGAGAAAAGGGTTTAAGAAAAAAATTCTTTGTCCTTACGCAAACCTCTAGGCCCCTAATATTTCTATACCCTTTTACACTACCTATTCATATTTTATGTCATGTTCTTCTAACCCAACACTTTATTTCTCCATTCAATACATACTGAACAATAATTTCAGCCAATGCAGTGAACATGAGGATTTAAGTAACTCAAAGGCCCAGTTGTCAGTGCTGGAAAGCTTTATATATTCTTACACTAATCCTCTCACAAGAAAAAAACAAATCTATAGACAAATGTTCACTTCGTTTTCCTTAAAAAAGAATACAAAGTCGTTTGTACAATCTTTCCTTGTATTTGTTCTGTACCTCTTACTCTTTCCCTTCTGTGGTCATACATCACTAAATTTCTGAATCATCCAGCTCATTGTGCTCATTAGTAAAAACTTGGAAGCAATCTATTTATTTGACCAAAGAATTGAGAGTATTTGTTATGACTAAGTTTCCCTCTTTCTCTCTTCTACAAAGGAATCTCTCTCATATAATTTCTAACTCTCTCCATTAGACATATATTTTCTTGATGCTCTTTGCTTTGCATTTCTTCATCATTCTTTGAGATTTTTTTTGTAAAGATATTTTTCCCGATGAAGACCATAATAGTAAAAATTAAGATCAATAGAAAAGTTGATAATGACAACACTCAATGTTTATCTTCAGTCAGTTTCTACTTTCAATGTAATTCATACATATTTTCATTGAATCTAGTCCAAACTTTTTATAACACCTTCCATACTAGAAAACTGGTTTGTGGCATTAAGTTCCAACTTTCATGCAACATCTGTTTGTGAACATAAAACTTTGCTTCTTGAAATTTTATCCCCTTGGTGTCCAGAATATACAATTTCTAGAAATTATCTGTTCTTCTGCTATTATATTTCTCCTCAAAAATTTTCATAGATTTTTCTTTTTTCTCTTACATATTTCACTAGAGTTATCTCGGGGACACTTTCTCAGCCTACAGATTTTCTGATTCTATGCATCATTTCTTTTTTTTTTTTATTCTTGTTTTATTTAGGCTTACATGTTGACAGTATAAATTGACTCATTGTACATAGATAGAGGATAACATATCAATTCTCTAGTTGTAAGTTGTATAGAATCACATCATATATGCAGTCATACATAAAGTTAGGGTTATTATGACCATCATATTCCATCACCCTTGCTGTTCCCATGCTCCCTCCCCCCTTAC
>PVHX01015994.1:0-24961 GCA_004024805.1 Geosciurus inauris
TTTTTTTTTTTTTAAGTAGTTGTCCAATCTACACTTATTCTTTTTTAATATTTTTATTAGTTGTAGTTGGACTTTTTATTTTATGTATGTATATGTGGTGCTGAGAATCGAACCCAGTGCCTCACCCATGCTAGGCAAGTGCGCTAGCACTGAGCCACAACCCCAGCCCCCGTGTACCTAGTTTTAAGCACAGGTATGGATGTCATAGTACTCAATGTCATGCACAATAGGTGGTCCAGCAGAGGAGAGATAAGCATACAATTAAATGTCTCATAATAGTAGTATGAAAGAGATGCAAAATAAGATTTGCTTTTAGCTAAGTTCAAGAATTCTTCCTAGAGGAGGTGTGTCTAAGATCAGTTTTTAAAAGGGTATACAATGTAAATAGGACAGCATGTCTGCTGGAGGGAAAGTTGCCAACTAGCCAAAGACCAACGGGCAAGAATGGAATAGCTTGAATAGAAAACAGTAAGTTTATTCTGGTTGGGGTTCCAGAAAATGCAGATGTGACCAAATGTAGGGTTTAATATTGGGGATTGTAACAATAATAGAATCCTAATAGCTGCTTTCTGGGGTTATTGTAAGCATTGACAATCATGAAAGGAAAGTCCTAATGCAGTACTTTGTACTTAGTATGTGCTCTATTTTAGCTGCTCAGACTGGTATTGGAGGGCAGTTGGGAGCTGTTCTCCTGCTGAGCAGAGAAACAACACAATCATGGCTATTGGAAAGTTAGGATGTGTGCATAACCAACTGGAGTGGGGAGAGAAATGGGGCAGCTGGGAGACCAGGAAAGATGACATGGGGCATCTGTGCCTCAGAGAGGAGGATCCACTGTAGAGGACAGAGAAGAACAACTAATGAAGCATTCATTTTTATTTTCTGTTAATTCTCCACCCACATTTTACATATTCCATTTAGAATCTAAAAATGTCCCACAGAATGTCAGGACAAGGAGTGATAACTTGGGCAGACAGGCTAAAATAAGTGTCAGACTTACCTTAGTGGAGGAGTGAGGAGAACCCAGATCTCCTGAAAGAGTCCTTTTTTCTCAGTAAATTATGGCTTCAGCATTTTGGCCTCACATTTGTACAAATTCACCAGGTCTCTTCTGTCTCCATCATTCTTTTTTCTGTTCTCAATCTTGGAAAGCCTAAATGATGCTGAGCCACTAAAAAATACTGACTGTCCTTCAGGAAAGTAACAGGTAGGGTCCCTCCCCTGTAATAATGATGAGTCTATTCTGTCTTTCCTATGAACTCTTTATTTACATGACTCATCAAAATATATTTTGGTTGGTTCTGTGCAAAATGCTGATTTGATGCAAAGGGGCATTTCTTAATGGTGCTTATTGCAGCATTTTTGTTGCATCTCGATTCTCACTGGGGAAGGACCTTAGAATCTGATGGCCTCGCTGAGATGTCTAGTTGGCAGAGCTTTCCCAGTGTGGAGAGTCAGTTGCTCAGGTGTGGCTTGTGTACCTCCTCTAAAGCCAGGCATCCTCTTTAGAGAGCATAGGTAATAAACAATTAGTTTATCTCGTTGCAGTTATTATTGAAATAACAGGCAGGCCCAGCTTGTTTTCCTGGGAGGGTTGGGTGTAGGAGCCAGAAAGCAGGTGTTTGTAGGTGTTTGTCTTGATGTTGCTTTCATGTAACATCATGGAGATTCAACAGATCTATAAAGGAATTCAGTAGAAAAATTCTTGAGGCTCTTAAGTGATAACAATAATTGCTAATGTGTGGAGCATTTTATTAAGCAGTTTGCATGAATGTCTTTTAAACCTCACAACAACCTGTTGGAGTTACCTTGTCATACCTTTTCTTTTCTTTTCTTTTTTTGTGGTGCTGGGGATTGAACCCAGAGCCTTGTGCATGTGAGGCAAGCACTCTATCGACTGAGCTATACCCCCAGCCCCTTGTCATGCCTATTTTAAAGACAGAGAACTCAGTTTTGGCGGTTACAAAATTTGGTCCAGATCCACTAACCAGTATGCAGGAAAGCTATGATTCAAGCTCAAGTTTCATCATCTTTTTGCTAGAGTTTTTAACTGTGATGCTATACTGAGGACAATTTCTTTTGTAAATGAAGAATATTGGTTTTGTGTCTTTTATGGGTGGGCTGGTAGGAATTGCTGGCTTGCTTTAGTGTTATGTGTTAAGATATGCATGAAATATTTATTTTTCCTGTTGCATCGTCTTGGCAACTTTGAAAGGTGGATATTACCTCCATATTACAGAAATGAAAGATGAGGTTGAAAGGGGTAACTCTGACTTTCCCATATCCACACGTGCCAGTTTGGGGCAGTGCTGGGCTTTTTTTTTTTTTTTTTTTGGTACTAGGGATTGAACTCAGGGGCACTCGACCACTGAGCCACATCCCCAGCCCTATTTTGTGTTTTATGTAGAGACAGGGTCTGAGTTGCTTAGCACCTCGTCATTGCTGAGGCTAGCTTTGAACTCGCGATTCTCCTGTCTCAGCCTCCCTAAGTGCTGGGATTACAGGCTTGAGCCACCGCGCCCAGCTAGTGCTGGGCTTTGAATCCAGGTCTGTAGCAGTGCACTGTCCAGCTCGACTCTGTCCACAGTGCCATGCTGCCTTGAAGGAGCAGGTTAGTGTAAAAGCGGCACTTGGCCTCCACTTGTTTTCCTTAAAAAGTAAGCAAACATAATATATAGTACATCCTTGTGTTAAAGATCATTATCTATGACTCATTCCTGACAGTCTGTATAGTCCATGTTTTCATTTGTTGAACATTTGTACAAATAAAACATTTAGAATATGAAAAAAAATTGAAAATTATTTGGACACTTTATCTTTAGGTAGGGATGCTAAGTTAATTGAAGCAACTAAATTGTAAAATTTGTTCATAGAATCACTGAAATTTTTTCTCATCCAAAAATTGACCACTTTTTAAATGTAGGAACACTATATAGGAGTTCCACTATTTTTTGAAACATGGGCTCAGTCTATCCAAAAGCATTGCTTTTTGCAGAGGATTGGCCCATTTGCTAAGTGTTGTGTAAAATCTTAGTTCGTTGATTTTGCAATGCGTTTGCTAAATATTAACTACTTTATATATTTAAAAAATTTTTTTCTCTGTGAAATGGAGCATTATGCAGATATGCTTGCTGCTTACCCCTGAGTGTAATAGATCCTTATAATTAAGAATTTCCTTGGTAGCTGAAAATAAATGCAAAGAAGCTTGAAAAGGGAAGACAGGTTTTCTCTGCAAAATGCACCGAAATTTAAAATGTTGAAGAGAGGAGTTTGCTTTTTGAGTTCCCTGAGTAGACATTTTATTGTCATTTTATTCAGCCAGATGTCAAGGTCACTTTATGACTGTAGAGTCTGCCGAGTCATCCTGTTCCGGTGAGAAGATAAATAAATGCCTTCATACTTGATGTGCATGCCACACTATTTCGTTTGTTTAAAAGTGGAGGGCAGGAGAGAAACCCCTGGATGACGGAAGCCCGAGAGAGAAATGGCATCAAATGATATGCCTATGAAGCTAGCCTGACTAATGCCTTGTACTTGCTGACAGATTACTCTCTGTAGGTTTTATCTGGCAAGTTCTTATTTCCTCTTCAAAATAACTTCGTAGGAAACTACACACTGCTGGGAGATAGCCAAGTGCATTTCAGTTTGAATCACTTAGGTTAGGGTCTGGAGCCTTGTAAACAGCTCTGATACACATACACTGAAGTACAGTACAAATTACTTGGGAAATAAATTAGCACTATGTGTTTTCAGGATGAAAATTTCATTAATTAATGTTTCTGGAGTGAATTTTGCTTTGCTAAGAGCATTTCAGAGGTTACTGAGCTTTAGTTTCAGATTGGGAAAAAATATGATTTTATTTGATAGAGAATGTGAGGAAATGTAGATTCTCAATCTGTAGTGGGTGTAAAATGATAGGTTGTATTGCACAGCAATTTGGCATGATAATTTTTTCAAAATGCAATTTATATACCTTTCAAAGATATTTGTACACAAATGCATACGCACAAAGGGATTTACACAAAAACATTTGTAAGGATGTTTACTGTACTGGTTTTATTAATTTCCCTAAACTGGAAATGTCCTAAGAGTTTCTTAGAGTTAGGGTGTAGTTACGATCCAGTTGTGGAATATAATGTAGAAGTCAAAAAAGGCAGTAGACCTGAAGATTGTCAAGATTTTTCCAGTTAAAATAAAAATACATTTAATAAATAGTCACTGAGCTTGATTCTTTAAACCCAGCTAAAGCTTATTCCTGGGTTTGAATTTGGAAAATGAATTCCAAATTCATTTGGTGGGCATATGGTTTTGACCCTTCAAAGTGGCAGTTACTGGAAATATGTGATCATTTGTTAGGGGATTCTCTTGGGCAGTTTCTGGAATCACACTTTTAAGGAATTTCAGAACTTATATAAGTTTAAAATAAAGATTATATTTTATACATATGTATGTTTTTGTGGTAAGGTTTTAATGGAATTGCTTGGAATTTTACCAAAATTCTCACTTTAAGATCTCCATGACTCAAATTTGAAAATTTTCCTAAAACATTGGGATATAATTCACATATCTTAAATTTCCCTGTTTATGCATTTCAGAGATTTAAAATATAGTGAAACAATCAATATTAATGAATTTTAGTACATATCACTTTAGAAAGAATTGATATACTCATTAGCAGTTGCTCCCTATGTCCTTCTTTTAGTCCCACAACCACTAATCTACTTCCTATGAATTTGTCTATTTTGGACATTTTATACAAATGGATTCATGCAATATTATGTGGCTTTTGTGTCTGCATTTTTTATTTAGCTTAATGTTTTTTTTTAAATAGTTTGTGGTAGATGGAAACAATAACTTTTTATGTGGTGCTGAGGATCGAAAATAGTGCCTCACATATGCTAAGCAAGCACTCTTATCACTGAGCCACAACCCCAGCCCTAGCATAATGTTTTTAAAGTTTATTTGTGTTATATCACATATTAGTACTTTATTCCTTTTTAAGTCTGAATAGTAATCCATTTTTTGGAGATACATATATATCTAATCTCACATCCATTTACCAATTGATAATATCAATTTATTCATCAGTTGTCATTTTTTGACTATTGTAAATTTGCTATGAGGATTCAGATATACTGTACTCTAAATCACATCCTTTGAAAACATGGTTATGCCATACTACAGGTCCTGCCTAAGGAACCAAGATTGGCCTGGGTGTGTGTGAAGTGGGTAGTTGTCCCATGTTAGTGTGGTAATTTAAAGGTGACCAGAACACAGTGGCTTTCCAGACTTTTCCCTGTGCCACGGTAGATTACTTGGATTTGCAGTGGGGCTCTGATGTTGGGTTGCAGTGAAAATATGTTGCTTGGGAGAAATAACAGTAACCTCCTCACAGCGATTGATTGTGTTAGTCAGCTTTCTATCACTGTGACAAATGCCTGAGATAATCAACTTATAATGAGAAAAGGTTTATTTTGGATCACAATTTTGGAGATTTCAGTCCATGATCAATTGGCCCCAATGCTTAGGGCCCTGTGGTCAGGCAGCGCGTCATGGCAACAGTGTGAGGTGGAGCAAAGCCCTTGCCTTATGGTGCTACAGAGAGTAAGGAGAGAATGAGAGAGAGGTTAGGGTCCCATAATCCCATTCAGTATACCCTTAGTGACCTAAAGACCTCTCACTAGGCTCTTCCTCTTAAAGCTTCTAC
This sequence comes from Geosciurus inauris, assembly GCA_004024805.1. Lineage (NCBI taxonomy): Eukaryota > Metazoa > Chordata > Mammalia > Rodentia > Sciuridae > Geosciurus > Geosciurus inauris. Next base: position 5,708 of record PVHX01015994.1, read on the forward strand.
CACTTAGCATCATGGGCTGGGACCTACCTTTAACAGGTAGACCTTTGAAGGACCCTATCTAAACCATAGCAATGAGTAATTAGATATTCAGAATTCATTGTAATACTTATCTGGGGACACAATACATGGAATAGGACTGGGTCATTATTCTGTTCTTGGGGGAGGGGAGAGAAACTTGGACAATATATTTTTCCTTTGCAATTTTTCCTGTAGAGATCACACAACTTGAACTAATAAGAGTATTCCTCTGCAATCTTCAAGTAGTAGGAGTGTTGTCCTTCTTTTGCCTACTTTTGGTCATTGAGACTGATTAAACCTTTAACACAACAGGAGGCCATAGAGAGAAATGGATCCTTAAAGTCACCTCATTAAAGTTGAAGTGCTGGGGTATTTTCAAATTGCTTCTTGTTTGATGGCAACTGATGAAAGTGTCTCCTCTGTGCTTTGATAAAAGTGTGAAATGGAAAAGCATAGGCAATTAAAAAATATAAACATATAAAAAGACATCATAGAGGAAGTGAGGGACATAGAAGATAGAAGATGTATTTGTTCTTCTAAGGTATATTTATAAAATATGACTGTTTAATTCTTTGTCACAGAAGAAAGGGATGCATTGATTCAAATAAATAAGCAGAAAATCTGATATTTTGAGGATTTTTGAGGTGGGCCCAATTTTTTGCTGAAACTAGAAGCTTTTTAGAGAGGGCCAACCTATTCAGAGAGAAAAGAGTGCTGTAGAAACAGTCCTGGCTTCTCTGGCAGCAGGGATACTCATGCTTTACCTGCGGTACAGAAAGTCACAGCAACTTTATCTTTCTGTCTCACTGGATCATTTCAGAAAGTGACAGGGGATATAAGTGATATTACTCAGATGGCTGTTTCTAGATGTCTCAATTTCTGGAAGTCAGGATGTGTCATTGTGATAAATGCTCCTGCTTCGGAATATTCCACAGTAACACTGGCTCTAGAGGGAAAATGTCCTGCTAGTGGCAGGAAGGATGATGGATTTCGGGTGAAAGAGGCATTCTGGACTTGGCTGACCCTGAAAGGGGCTCCCTTGCTTGAGTGTGCAGCCTTGATGATTTCTTCTTTTGGGGGACAATCCTGACATCCTGTTTAGGAACCAAGATGGAGCAGTGCACTCAGGACTCACGTTCACTGGACCAGTATGCCTTGTCTTCAGGGAAAAGAGGAAGCAAATGATCTGGGTCTTTAGTGCCTGACCCTCTCTCCTCCTATGCTAGCCTCTCCCTTGAGTGCTGCCTATTTCTCCAGGTCTTGTTTTCCGTTCAAAGTCCTTGGTGTCCCAGTTCTCACTGTGGCAAACAACTCAGTGATACCTTAAGTGTTCTGTTTTCACAAGTGGTTTCTGGAAATGCAGAGGCTCAACACAGATATGGAAATTTCAGACAATAATGGAAGTCCATGAGTAAAGAAACAGGGAGTAGTAATTGTAAATTACAATGATAGCGTTAGGTAACTTTCATCAACCACTTTTACATGGTAAGGGCTGAGCCAAGTGCCACATACCTGATTTAACTGTCATGAAAATACTCTCAACCGAGTTCCCTTAGGATCCTCAGGTTGAGGCAGCTAGAAGAGGATGGGTCACTGGCTCAAGGTCAAATGCATATTGACTGCCAGAGTCAGAGTTAGTCTGCTGCTATAAATCATCCTTTTAGCTATTCTGGTTGTAAATGTCATATGGAGGTGTACCTATGTGGATCAGGACTCTGTCAAGAACAGATAGGACTCTTAGCACAGGTAAAGGCAAGGTCTGTGACCTTCAGTATGTACCTGGCCAGTCCAAGATGACACTGCTAGGGGTTGGGTGGGAACAAATTCCAGAGACCTTGCTGTCTTCCTTTTGTCCAGTATCCTGCAGTTGCTTCCCAATGGGAAGGCAGAGGCTGGCAGAGCCCACAACTGCAATCCATATAGATCAAAGCTACCGGGACAAAGGGAGGAAGTGGCTCTCCCACAGTATCACCAGACAAGGCTTTTCCTTAAGCAGAAGGATGCACTCACTGCCAGACCACAGCCTGTTGGCTAGTGAACCTGTTTGTTTGTTTCTTTGTCTCTTGCCAGGGACACTTATTGGCTCTGCTCAATGAGAAGCTGCAAGTCAGGGGAGCCAGACTGATGCAGCCTTGTGGGGCACAGAGCAGGAGACTAGAGTGATTCTGGAAAGACACAGGGAAATCTCATACAGGGCCTGCATGCAAATCTGTCCCCAAAGGACAGCCTTGGAAGATGCATAGTGTCATCCTTGAGGTCTTTGGCCATCAGCTTCCTTTAGGTTAGTTGCTTTTGTGTATACATATTTCTTTGATACAGAAACATGACCTTGTTGTATACCAGTTTTCTCTGAGCCTTCAAAAAGAAGCTTGCATCAATTTGCTTTGCCTTCTAAGTAAAAGCTAGTATATTTTCATTTTCAGAGGGTTGGTCTCCCCACATCTGGATGCCTGTGTCCTTGGCAAACTCTTGACCTTGAGTGGTCCTGGCATGTACTTATTCCTCTGTGTCTACACCTGGGCCCTGGGGCATTGTGTCCTTTGGATGCCCCTTCCTCTGATCAGCTTTGTGAAGGTTCAGCATTTTCTGTGTCTCATTAAAATTTAATTTGCTGTAACATTGCCAGGCCCTGCTCTAGCTACATTTAAATGACTTCATTACCTCATTTTTTTGCATTGCTTCTGCTTTTGAGTATCTTGAAGCAGTAAATGCCTTCAGTTGCGCCAGCATCCATGAAGGGCAGGTAGGGCTTTGTAGGTGTGATCTGTGTATTTATAGGTTTTGCTTTTCTAAAATGTGTAGGCAAGGACTGTGTGGGGTTATAGTAAGAGTGAAGGTGGAGGGAAGGGCCTAGTGGAACTAAGGAAGCAGCTGACAACACATGTCAATTCATGTAAGAGCTTGGTGCTTATTTGGTTTTTGTAAAGTCCACTTAAAACATGGTGAGATTTTATGCTAAAATGTTCTAAGTATGAGCATGAGAAATATCTCTGACCTGTAATTGGCACAGAACTACAGCAGTGTTTTATAATGATTTCCATGCACGTAAGCCTGAGTATGTACAACCATTAGAAAATATTCTTTGATGTTAGAAAACAAAGTGAACTTTGTTTTAACATTGTTGAAGTATATTTTACTGCCCTATCAAGAACAAGACAATATAGGCCTGGCCAGGAAGGAGATGTAGGGAAAAGCCCTCCCCTCCTTGGAGGCTTCAACATGGCAGCCTGCACCCCAGAAAGAAACCAGGTGGGAGGGAGAATGAGGGGAAAGTAGGAGGGTATAGGTCAGGACATGCAGGCTGAGGACAGGATTCCAGCCTCCTGAGAAGCAGCAGATAGTAATTTCTTTTCTGGGTTTCAAGAAGTGGATGTTCTAAAGGAAAGTTTATAATGCATTTATTTGAGCTACTAATGTGTGCTTCTTGAAAAGAAAACCAATTCCTTACCCCCTAAATTTGAGGCATTTGGTAAATACACAGTCTCCACCATTTGTCATTACTAGAGATGATCTGTGAAATCAGAGTAGAAATGAATATTAGAAGTATTCAAAAGATTTTAGAGGTTGTGGTTTCTTGCTGAAATACTTTTTTTCTTTGTCAGAGTCTCAGTATTCCTATCTAATCTCTCTGCCATTTTTTTTTTTTTTTTAAATAATTTTTTAGTTGTAGATGGACACAATGTCTTTATTTTATTGCTTTGTATGTGGTGCTGAGGATCGAACCCAGGGCCTCACGCATGCGAGGCAAGCGCTCTACCGCTGAGCTACAATCCCAGCCCCTCTCTGCCATTTTTATTTGCTCTAATTTATTTGATTTACTCTAATACCTTATTTGCACTTTCTCCTCCCATTTTAGTTTAACTCTCTCCCTTTTATGTGTTTCTTTCGGGACGGTTCTGGTCTGACACTCTTCACTTGATGATGTCTGTTGCCATCTGCCTCCTTGCCTCCTCTGCCTGCAGGGATCCTGTGGGAACTGTGGGGAAGGCTGCAATATGTTGGTGAACTTTGGGGACTCAATGGGCCTGGGTTGCAAAAGACCTTCCCTAAGGCCTGTCTGGAGAAGGCTTTGCTTCCTCCTGGCAGGTAGTAAATGCTTTGAGAGCCTGCGTCTGCCCAGTGTCTGGAATATGTTAGGTGCTGAATGAATACTTGTTGAACAAATAGTGTTATTCTCTGAAAAAGTTAGGCCCATAAGAGCAGAAAGCAAGGGTCACTCTTGGCAACATGTTCGTGGGTTTCCTTTGGGTTCACCTCTAGGTGTTGTGGCTTTGTCATTTTCATTGCTGTTCAGTCTTGACACTGGTTCTTTCACAATTGCTTGTTTTCTAGATATTCTATTGTTTCTTTTTCCATTTTTTTTTTTTTTTGAGTACTGGGGATTAAACTCAGGGGTACTCAACCACTGAGCCACATCCCCAGCTCTATTTTGTATTTTATGTAGAGACAGGGTCTCACTGAGTTGCTTAGCTCCTCGATGTTGCTGAGGCTGGCTTTAAACTTGCGACTCTCCTGTCTCAGCCTCCCTAAGTGCTGGGATTACAGGCGTGCACCATCACGCCCGGTTTTCTTCCTTCTCTCTTAATGTCATTTAATCATGGTGCACCTTCCTGTTTGTCTTAACCTCCCTTGGTCTGTGTGCTACAGGCCCAGGCCTTTTCCCCTCTTTCCTTCATTGCTCTTGTAGTGCCAGCTCCTTTCTTCTTTATGCCCTCAGTCTTTTTGCTGTCCCTGCTCTTATTGTTGTGACTCCTTGCTTTCCCTTCTCTAGTCCTTCAATACTTTCTTTCTGCCTTTCTGAGCAACACTGGTTTGCTCTTTCTAACACGTGGACCTTCTGCTTCATTACACCAGGATAAGCACTGGAAAGCAGAGGGGACCCTAAACAAGTGGGATGCCCACAGCAGTCAGGAAGCAGCTGTTGTTTCTTCTGTCAGATATTCTGTGTCATTCAATTTGACCTAGTATTCTGTTTCTCGGTGGGGTACATCCTATCATAGATTCTCTGCTCAGTCATCAAATATTCTTTAAGTACTTACCTGTGCTAGGCATTGTAGGGTCAATGGTGAGCAAACTCTGCCTGCGCCTGTGGAGCTTATTGAATGGAGGACTGTTAAACATTAATCATATAACATAAAAATTGCAGCTGAGAAAATGTGTTCTATGTAAAAGGAGAATATACTGTGATTGTCATGCACTGAGAATTTAAAAAGTTTATTAAAGTACAATGTTCATATAGAAGATGAGTGTACATGTTACAGAAGAGTAGTTCAGTGAGTTTTCACTCAGCACTGTTGTGTAGTTAGCACCAGATCAAGCAACAGAACTTTACTAGCACCCAGAGCCCCACTGTGTCCACTTCCAGTTTCTACACCCTATCAAAGGGTAAACTATGATTGCAATTTCTAACACTTCAGGTTGGTTTAGAGATTTTTACCTAGTATAGTGGCCAGAAAAGCCTTCTTAAGGAAGTTTTCTCTATGTTAAGGCAAAGATAGAAGGGTTTCCAGACAAGATGTGCCATTGCAGGAGGGAGCAGAAAGCATTTAAAAGAACTAAAAGAAGACCAGAGTGGGATGGGGAAAAAATGATCCTGGTATGAGATGAGGCTACAGAAGGCAGGACTGAACTGTGCAGGAGCTCATGGGCCATATTATGGGGTTTTTGTCTGATCACAAGAGAGAAGGGGAGCAGAGTGAGTTTCAAAGAGATTACTCTTGCTGGAAGGTGGAGAATGGATTAAAGAGGAGGCAGAGTGAATGGAGACAGGCCAGACAGGAGGTCATTGCAATATTCTATGCTGGAGAGAAGGTGGCTTGGTCAAGGTAGTCATAGCAATGCAGAAAAGGGGTGGATCTGACAGTTGTTTTAGAGCAAAGATTGATAGGATTCATTGATGGATCAGTCATGGAGACTAGAAAAGGATGATGTTAAGGATGAGTTCTGGGTTTCTGGCTTAAAAACATGGCAGAATAATGAAATGAGTTGTTTAGATCATTAACCAACTCAACTAAAATGGGTCTGCAGAATACAGATTTGGGACAAAACCATGTTGGCAAAACAGGGCAGGTGTGATTGGTTTTGGGTCCATTTAAGCAAGTGTTGGCTGTGATGGCTCTGAATTACAGGTTAGCACATCTGAGTATTAAATAAATGTACCATGTTTACTCATGTATCCATATTCCCCTTAGCTCTCCTCTTGAGAACACACATGTACATATATACAGTCAGAAGCACATAGACATACATGTGTCTACATAAAGTGTAGTTTATGTGTACTTGCCCTTTTAACAGGCAGGGGTTGTTGAACTAGTTGTTCTGGTATTTGAAAGAATGATGAGGGCTATTGAATTTGATGAATATGAAAGGATTAATACCTAGCTCCTGTTCACAGCTCATAAAGTCCTCCTAACAAGTTTTTGGAGGGCCCCAGCCATTCCTTTGGAGATGCTGTTGTATGGATTTTATTGTTGCTGTCAGTCTGTACTTGAGAAGGTGATGGTAGCAGTATTATCAAGGATAAAAATGTGAACTCTGCCATAGAACAAATGAATGGAAATGGTGAGACATTTATATGAATGTCTATTGTGGATATAGTGCCATATTAATAGTAATTTCTACTAGAAACCAAGCATTGCACCAAGTATTGTGTTAAGCACTGAAGATACAAAGATGAGTGGCATTAGTTTAATTAATAAGTTTTTATTAATTTCTTACTTTGTCCTGTGCTAGACATTGCATTTTAAGAATGATGTGTACCGTTTACATATGAAGAAAATCATATTATTAAAGTCATGGGTCTTTTTTGGTGGGGAGAGACTAAATTCTGACATGCTGATGGGCACAGAATAAGGAGTATGTGAAGGAAGGGAAAATGAAAACACAAGAAAAATGAGATAGGAGCCAAGAGTGGGTGGAATATATGTTAGCCTTAATAACTGGGAAGGGCATTTCTTTCTTAGAGGAGGAATAATAGATAAGAGGAGTGTTTGAAAATACAGAGAAATATTTGGATTGAAATAGTGAGATGGAAAGATGTACATATTTTAGACTGAATTCAAGATCCTTAGAGGTTACCTGTTCATAATCCTGAAATGAGTTTTATGTTAGGATCATATATTCAAGTTAGTTCACAAAGGTCAGAATTCACATATATCTTGATTACAGGCCCCAATACAGAGGATCCTATGAAAGGCTAGTGTTGGGAAATTAGAAATAGTAAATGTTGCCTTTTGAGTAACTATGCATTTATTGTGCTATTTTTAGGGAAACAGCACCAACCTGCTGGGTAGAATTGACTACACATCATTTTAAGCAGAGTCAGGGCACCTTGGTATGCCTGTATGAGAATTAATTAATAAGAATATCTTTAAGATGTCAGGAACCTGCTTATTATTACTACTTATTAAGTGAGCACAATGTGTCCTTGGTGGCCTATTGATCAGTGTTATCAGTTTAAAAACCTGTCAGTCAGTCTAGCTGTGAATTGCCTAAAGAAAATTCAATTATACAGTAGTTGACTAAAATAGCTCATGCATAAGGAGAGTGTAAATTATACCCACCAGAATTCATTCGTGGTATTAAGTCCGTTTTTTTTTTTTTTTTTTTTTTTTTAATGGGATTAGGTCTTCAGCGTTTACTTAAAACATTTCCAAGAAGGAAGGACCTTTTTATCCTAATTTAGGAGCCACACGGTTGCCTTAGGTATTATTTGACTGGATTTGATTCCTTTTCTCAGTTACATAAATAGAACCTTCCTGGCCCAATGCCTGAGCTGTGTGAATGACTGCCATTTACATTTAGTAAATATGGGTGACTTCAGAAGTTGTGAAAAGAGTGAACTGTCATGCAGACCAATCTGAAAAGATAGGAAACAAAATCGGGCACCAGTTGTAAAGTGTTGCTGGATGAATGCCATTTACTTTTCATTTTGTGCTTGAAGGTTTTAAACATAACTGGTGATAATCCCAAACAGATTCAACTTGTCAAAAATGTTATTTTGACAAGAAAGAGGGAGCTTTCTTATAGGGAGTATACTCAATTGAAGCCCATATAGTATAACTCTTCCAATCCAGGAATGTAGAATAACAAGTTATCCATGCCCTATGGTATGATTAGACCGTGGCTCACTGTTATTACACATTTAATGACTATCTTTCATGTTCAAGGCGCTGTTTCAGAATGTACGGACTGTTGAAAGCACAAATTTGAGACTGTCTGGACTTAAGGAATCTTACAGTGTCATACATGTATGTAGTGGGGAAATAGTGGCAAGGCATAAATAGTCAGAATGCAACTTGGAATGTGATGGATACCATAAACAGAGCCCCCCCCAAAACTATAGCAATCCAAAAAAGGAAGACTTCGTTTCCAATTAGGGGACCAGGACAGTTTCATGAAGAAGGTAGTACTTAAAGAGAACCTTAAATTTTGAAGTGAACACAAATTATGGTGGGATAGTAAAAGGACAAGATGGACAGATGGGGGGAGGGTGCCCTGTGGAGCAGAAAGCAATAGGAGGAAAAGATGAGGTGGGACAAGGTGAATAATGCAGTCATGTAGTCTGGCAGAAACAGGGATGGGGAAGAAAGTCACTTCTTCCTCTGGGAAGAAGGTAGCTTTGGGCATATTGTAGAAGCCCTTAGATGACTGAGTGAGGAGTGGTACTTTTTGAAATACAGGAATGAGATAATATGTATAAGAAACAATTAGGTGTGCATTCAGATACAGGTAAGATAGAAAAAAAAACTGGAGTCAAGGAAGATGTTAGGAAGCTGTGGTGATGATGTAAATGAGAAATCATGAAGATCTCGACAGGAGAGTTGCTCTCTGACTTGACGTGAAGGAGAAGGTATAAAAGATGCTGTAGGTGTCACGCCTCCATATAAAGAAGGGATTGAAGATAATGATCAGATGTTAGAGTCAATGGAAGGGGCTGGGGTTATAGCTCAGTGGTACAGTACTTGGTCTAGCATGTGTGAAGCACTGGGTTCGATCCTCAGCACAACATAAAAATAAAGATATTCTGTCCACCTACAACTAAAAAATATTAAAAAAAAGAATCAATAGAAATAGGGAAATCAGGAGGAAGGGATTTTTGATCAACTAAGGTAACAGGTAAGGATTTGTATTCCTTAAATCATAGCCAAACTAGGATCCATGAGAGATGTCTTTCAGATGTCAACTTGGGTCACAGAAATGGCGTTGAAGGAGTGGAATAGTCTCTGAGGAAGGAGTGTGAGGATGTAGAAGAAGGTGGAGTGCAGAGTTCAGCAGCACCTGAGCTCAGGGGGTGGAGAGGAGAGTACAGAAGTGTGGCTGTGGGAGGAATGGAGGAGAAACAGCGAGGGAGGGAGAAATAGTGATCTAGAAGCCAGTGGAAGAAAGAATTTGCAGAAGCAGGGCACTGAGAAAAAAATGTCTATGGATTTATCCATTATGATGTCACTGAAAGCTGGGGTTCAAGAAGTCATGGGGAATGGGGGTGGTGCAAAAATGAAGGCGGTGTTTTCACTCATGTGGGCAGATACACCATGCTTTTCCTGGTCCACCACTTCACCTACCATCAGACATGATCCTGACGTACCCAGATCTGTTTCCTCAGTCCTTGGTTCCCAGACCTCCCTCTGTCTCCCTCTCTGGTCTCAGGCCTATTAAGTCCTTGGCAATGCTGAGTGGGACAAGAACGTACATATTGGGAACTTACGGTCCACTGGTGGGTAGCTGTGGAATTAGTTTCACTTGTGTGCTCCTCCTCTGGTTTTTGAGTGTTTACAGAATTATAACCTTTACCTTATCTTCTTGGCATTTGCAGACTAAGCATCTGCTTCATTTTCTGCTTAATGCACCTTCTTAAATCTGAGATCACTCAAAACTTTGTTTGGCTGGAGCTGTTCTTTTCTAGATTTTTTCAGAACCTATTTTCTATTGACTAGAAACTTAGCCATTGACTGAAGTCTTGCTCTTATGGACTAAAAAAACGTGAAACTGCATTGCTCTTCCCACAAAATGGACCTCTTCAGACCCTGGCACAGGTCACACTTGATTTCACCTCAATTTCTTTGGACATGGAATGCTGAACTTTCTATTTGCCAATCTTGGGGACCAGGTCTGATAGTTGGATCATCTCCACCAAACCCAGGAGATCCTGTTTCCTTATGAATCTGTGTGGCTGAGACTCCAATACTTTCTTGGCCAAATCCACTCAAATGTCGTCTTAATGAATTGAAGGATTTAGTCAAGGTGATGATTTAGCAACCAGAATAACATTTAAGATTAGAAGTAGGATGTGACAGGAATCACAAGGTCAAAGAGCAGGAAGACTGAGAAATTCCAGTGTGAAAATCGGCATACATCTTTTTTTGGTCAGTGTAGTGTGAGACCAAAAAGAGAAGACTAGATCAGCAATAGGCAAAAGATGATCAGTAACTCATGCTATCCCTAAAACAATGTTTGCCTCCCACTGGAGTAGAGATTTTCTCAAACTTGTTTTTTTCTGGGGATTTTAGAATTGGAAGAATCACAAGAATCTTTTTTTGATTAGTGTTGTTTTCCGGGAGATGTTTGTCACTTCCCATAATGTCGGAATTCATGCTTGAAGTCAAATTTTAGTGGAACTAATTTATTCAAACCTGGGCTCATATGAACATGATACACTTGTTCAGTAGGAGTGTTTTTTTTTTTGTTTGTTTTTTTTTAAAGCTGCTTTAAATGTCATGATAGCTTCTCAGCCAATAGGAGCAACAGTGTGACATGGCTCCATAGATCAACCTAATAAGCAGGACAGGGCCATGTTAGTAATCACGTTGCATTCACAATCTTCATTAGATGCTGCTGCTAAGGTGCGTGGCCTGGAGTTGGCATAAACCTCATTGACTGTGGAATCCATATGCGTATGGTACACACATGTTTGGACAAGTAATAACCTTGTGTAGGTTATTTCTTCAGTATAAAGAAAAGGTCATCTGGATGTATAAAAGTGTCATCTTTTAAACATTTATAGTGATTTTATTTGTTGGCTGAATGTCTTAACTGGTATTGTCTCTGTTGGTCCATGGCATTTACCCTTTGATTACAAGGTCTGCTCTTTCTCACAGATCTTGCCTTCACAAGACTACCATAATTTGAAAAATTGTGTATACATAGATATATATATATATATATACATACATATAATACACCTAATATATATACACACATACACATAATTTTTCAAATTATGATAGTTTATATATACATACATATATAATCATGTTACAAAATAATCTTGTACAAATTGTGTGTGTTTTAAAGAAGTGAAAACAGTCTGATTTAGTGATGAAGTTGACATAGCCCTAAACAGATGTCAGGGCCCTCTGTTTGCATTCAGGATCAGTTTTGCCTTGAGTGATCTTGGGAAATTCACCAAGTCTCTTGGGAAGGCAGCCTCTGCATCTCTTAAATGGGGATAATGAAGCTTCCTTCATCAGGCAGAATGTGAAAGAAACTGTGACAGCACTTTTAAAACCACAGTGCTATACAAAATACTGTTCTTGAGTTAGAACCAAGACTAAAACTTGCAAAGAGAAAGAGGCTGAAAAATGTTTATAAGCCCTGGTGTTTTCATCTTCTTTATTTCCTTGTGTTGGTGTTATATGCATATCACCAGTGCATTTGAATCGCTGCATCAAAAGTGACTCTGGCACAGTCTTAGTGCTATTTTGAGCATTCACTCATCAGTTAACCAAATTTATATGCTAAATTTTATCTCCTTTAAGCATATATGAAATGCAAAATGCACTGGAGCCCAGTAGGATCACTTTGGTTGTATTCCCACAATCTGTGCTTCATCTTAGTCCAGTTTGCCTAAACAGTGACTGAGGGAACATTTACTATGTGCAAGGTATGGCTTTGGATGATACAAAGATTTGGCATGGGCCCTGTCCTCAAACACTTAACTCTCTGATGAAATGTGAATAAGCAGCAAATTTATAGCTAGCTTAGAAAGTAGAAATAATACTAGTGCCTTGAGATGAACTGTATTAAAGAGAAAGCAGGTATTTGAAGTGCTCTTCATTATGCCTTCTTGTGCTGGACTCTACTCAGGTACTGTTATCTTTCAACTGCCCGAAGGCCTAGCACGTGGCATGTTCTGGCTCTTCCTCCTCAGCACCTTTTTAGTGTCCAAATGTACAGATGGGTAACTGTGAAAGAGCTAATGAAATCTACCATTCGTTCATCCCTGGATCCATCCAATAAGTATTTAGTGAACATCTGCCATATGATATGTTACAGGATTTGGGAGTGTTTTCAAATTAAATAGGGACAGCTTGCCTGAGCCAAGTTTCACTCTGGTGGTGAGATTTCACTTGCCAGGAATAGGACTAAAGGAAATTTGGGACGTCAGTGGAGAGGGTAAGTCTCCTGTAGTTCTGTACTTACTCCTCATATGTTAAATTGATTCTTAGGTTTAAACTTTGATTGAGGTATAGATAATTGAAGGGTAGACCATTTAGAATTTGTTATTGGTTTTGAATTTTTGTGTTATTTTAGTATGAGCAGGAATACATCAGATGTTCTGGGAATTGACTGCAAACAGAATAATTGGATTTGACTTATTTCACTCCTTTCTGGGACTAATTGCTAGACATGTGTGTTCCTTTTTCTCAGTGTTATATAAATTGGTTTCTGCCCAGATTTCTTTGGCTCTAAAGGGTCTTTCTGCATGAGAAGGCCTGGATGGGGAGATTAAGGTACTGCTGGATAAACGGTGTGAATCAAGTGTCTGTAGGTAATCAAGAGTTATCCTCACCTCACTGGGAGATGCTCCTCCCCAGTGGTGGCCATCAATAAACCATCCACACATTGCTAAGGTTTCATTAAATTCTCTGTGGTATCTGGTAGCAAGTGGCAATCGTGTTTGTGAGAGACCACAGCAGGGTCAGACTTGATGTTTAAAGTAAGGTTAAGACAGCGTTGCTCTCTCTTCTCAGAATCCTGCTTTCCAGTTGAGCCATCCTAGACAAGCTCCTTGGTGCAGAGAATGTCCATGTAAGGCTAGCACAATAGAAAATTTAAGTTTCATACACTTGTCTCTTCCAGGACCTAGTTTGTCCACTTCTGCTCCCACTGGATCTCTCTATTACTTGGGCAAAGTATAAGCATAACCTCAATACTGTAAGTAAGAGGTGCCTCAGAAAACATTTTTTTTCAAGACCACTTAAAGCATTGAAAAAGAGACCAAAGGAGATCAAATGAATGCTTAGTTCCTAATAGCACTGGAAATACTGCAAGTGGCACATAGCAGGTGAAAATACTTGATTAGAATGTATAAAACTTGACCTTTCTGGAACACTGTGACATGCTGTACAAATGGAATAAACCAGAGGAGTGGAATTCCTATAGAGCCCAGCACACACAGGATCACTGTAGTCCTGGTACAAAGAGAGATATCACTCATGGTGTTTCTTGTCTTGAACTGTCAGTGCAGTTAGATTTTCTAGTTAGTGTTTGTTTAAGTACTGAAACTGGATTAAAGAATTCATTCTTCTTTAAAGCTTGAATGGCTATGTAGAGACAAGTGGAATCATTTAGTTCTTTATTTTACTGCCTTTAGGAAGGAAAACACTCTATGTAGTTGAATTGGAACGAGATCACAAAATGCCAGAGTGAGTGTTCTATTCCACTGACCCTCGTTGTCTGCCTGCTTGGGTGAGTGGAGGCAGTCACTCTTCTGGTAGTCCCAGTGAAACCTAGGCTGGGATATTTTCAAGAGTATCCTCTAAGTTTGTATGGTCACTATATATTGAACTTGTTTGGTGCATGTACAAGTTTGTGTGTGTGTGTATATGTGTGTAGGAGGAGGAGTGTGTGCTGGAATGAGAAATTGTTTCCAGAGTTTTAAGGCAAAGGCTCCAGGGTTAGAGTGGACTAGATTCTGCCAAGATGCTATTAGAAGAGATGAAAAGGGATGAAATCAAAAAAGGAACTTGAATCAGTACAGCTATACCAGGAAGACTAGGGGACCAGAGCTCTCAGTCCTGATATGAGCTCCTACATTACATAGGGAAGGGGGTGTCCAGAAGGCTGTGTAGTAAGCAGTGTTGGTCAAACTGTGCATTGTTTTGTCATTATCTCAAGATTAGATAGGAGGGGCCCTTTTGGCAGCAGTGATAAGAAAGCTGCTGTTGCATGGGGGTGGTTTCTAATCAGAAGATGTTTATTGAACAGACCTGTTGTTCCTGGAATCTAGGATGAGTACAGGAGAGGATGACTCAAAGCAAAGGAGACAAATGCAAAAATGGGATGCAGAGATGCCAAGTTTGTATCTGCTTTTACTTATCCATTGACTGTTTGCAAGCCCAAGTGAAGAGTCAGTGCTTTTAGCAAGATACTTGTTACAAGATCAGTGGGATGGTGTGGACATTTGAGCCGCCTTCTTTCTCCAATAGAGAAATGTCTTTTGGGAACTGTGAGTCAATTTATTCTTCTTTTACAATGGGATGAACAGCCAACTTTTGTATAGGACTTCTTTCCAGCCTCCTTTGCTGATTTCTTTTTATTTCCTCTAACTTATAAACTACCACCACTCTGGACTGCTGTGAGTTTCAGGTCATGGTCCTCTTCCTTTTTCTATCTCTACTCATTCTGTAGGTGAGCTCATCCAGTCTCATACTATGAAGATTTTCATCCAATCTTTATATTTTCATCCAATATATTCACATTTTCATCCAATCTATTTTTGGGGAGAGGTACCAGGGATTGAATTCATCAGGGGCACTCGAACACTGAGCCACATCCCCACTCCTATTTTGTATTTTATTTAGAGACAGTGTCTCACTTATTTGCTGAGCACCTTGCTGTTGCTGAGGCTGGCTTTGAACTTGCAATCCCCCTGCTTCCGCCTCCCAAGCTGTTGGGATTACAGGCGTGTGCCACTGCGCCCAGCTTCATCCAATTTTTATATCATCTTCATGCTCTCAACTCTCAAATTTTACCTCCAACGCGAACTTTTCTTTGGAATATTATCTCAGACTACCTATTTGATGTTTTTCTTGAATATCTAACAGGGTGTCAAACTTAACGTGGCCTGAACCAAACTTTAATGTTCCTATGCCCCAAACCTGTTCCTCTGCCTGCCTGCTCAGTCTTGGTAATATGAATCAACAACATTCCTTCTAAGACCGTGATTGTAGAAGTCACCCTTGAGTCTTACATCTTCTCTATCTCTCAAATTGTATATCGAACCCCCAGCAAATCCTATCAGCTGTCCTTTATAGAATGTATTCAGAGTTCATCCCCTTTCCCTGACCATGTTACCAAGTGCTCTAAGCCTCCATTGTCCTCTTCTGGACTTCTATAATTGCCTTCTTACTGGTTTCCCTGATTACACCCTTGCTTTTTACTGCCTGTCCTCCATACCACTCCCTCTCTACTCTCAACCCTCCCACTTGGCTTCCCTTCTAACAGTGTGAAAGCAGAAGTCCTCCTAGGAATTCAAAGGCAGAACTCTGTGATCTGACCTTTCTTTTCTCTCTGACCCTCCACCTCACGGCCCTCTCCACCTCACGCATTCCTCTCTGGCCATTCTTGTGTTCTTGCTTTTCAGTTATACCAAGTACTTTCTGCCTGAGGACCCTTACATGTGCTATTCTCGCTGTCACCTTCAGGTACTTGGCCTGATTTAGAACCTTTGTCATTTAGGTGTCTGGAAAAATGTCTCATTTTTAAGGGAAACTTCCAGGACATGTCTCTACAAAATAACACAGTAACAGTCTCCTCAGGTGTACTTTCACCTCTGACCCTTACCTATCTTTCTGTCCATAGCACTTCCCACTTTGACTTAATGACCCAGTATGCTAGGCATTGCTCATGGATGCTCCTCTTAGAGACGAGGTGGGAAGAAGGGAAAGGAGAAGAGGCATTGAATTGGAGAAAAGGAAAGCTGTCCTTCAGATGCCATTTGCCAGATGCATCCAGGTTGCCTAAATGAACCAACTAACTAGAGTAATCTGTTCTCTGGAGAACAGTTCTATTAACACAGCTACTCATTAAGATTAACAGTGATTAATAGGAAATGAACTGAGGAAATCCTTGGGCTTTGTAAGATTAAGGGCTCCTGGCTTTGAAGTTTCACTGAGACTCTTACCTAAGGTTCTGCAGCTTCCTGATTCCTATTTGTATTTGAGCTTCTCTGGTTCACTTGCCTCTGTGGCTGCTGCTGTCACCTACCTATATCCCTGACCCTTTGTTATGTCCTTTTCATTCAAAGGGAGTATTAGCAAGTTGCTCAAATGATGATGCTTAAGCTTCACCAGCAGAGAATTTAGGCCTCTCTGCTGTTGTTACAAGAAAAATAGCTTAAAAACCATTAGTGTTAAAGGGGGTGGCGCAGTTTGCTTTGAAGAAAAAGTGAGTAGCTATCAGAACATGATCTTTGAAGTTTTTCTATTTGTGAATCTCTATGTGTTTGCATGCATGATGACAGCCTTATCTTTTTTTATATTTTAAATGCAACGTAGGGATGGTGTAGTATGTAATTACAGACAATGAAATATATTCATGCATTTGGTCTGTGATATTTCCAACTGAGAAGGAGACTTTGTTCTAAAAGGAACAGTTTTCATAGACCCTAAAAATAGCGATTAACTCCTCCTCCTACACCCTTCAGACCCCACTCTCTTGCCAATTCTCATGACCCCTAGCCAAGGCTGCAGAATAGGTTTCAAACCAGCTCCCTGGGCAGATCTCTTTAACAGCCAATACAGTTATTTCTGATTTTTTTGTTTTCAACAAAAACTCGGATGTGTGCAAAGATTGAAAAAATCCATTGGGAATGAGTGTTTGAAATGCTCATTGCTTTTTTACATATGTGATACATATGTGATACACACTGAAATCACTTGAACTATAGTTTTATTCATGCAGATGTTTTGATTCTTCTTCAAACAGGTGATTGGTATATTCAACATAGTGCACAGAGCATTGAGTTCATTCTGAATGGGACCAGATGGGACTAACTTAGAATTCTGACATGGCTCCAGTAGGCTGGCATCCAGTACTGGCCTTTGAGAAGGTTTACTGAGTGCTTCGAGCATGAAACTGTGCTTTGCATAGTGAACCATAGATGAGAACCAATAGATCTGCATGTCACTAAGAACACTGGAGAGTGGAAGTCAGTGTCACTTCATACTATTTTGAACTTCTAAAATTACACATGATAAAAACCTAATAATTAGCCAAAATCTAGCTGGTAGGATTTAAAAACATCTAGAATTTCTCCTTGAACATAATTTAAAAAGACAGGCTATAAGTGAGTTGTGACAGTAGAGCTAACCATGTTTGGTGTGAAGTTTGGTAGGCTCCCAAAGCCTCTGTCCACAGTTTCTCCTTAAAAGTAACTCAAGGAAGGCTGGGGATGTAGCTCCCTGGGAGAGTGCTTGCCTACCATGTTTAAGGCCCTCGGTTCAAGCCCAGCCCCATGGCAGCAGGGAAGCGGTAATTTAAGGAATCTCAGACTTTCTATCCTCCTCTCTTCAATGTATGATAGTTTAATGATGCCCTCTGAAACTTGATATACAAATGAAAGAAAATCTTAGTTAAATTATGCTTTCATTACTCTTTTAGTTAATGTACATTTTTGGAAAATTTAAATGAGCTCAAGTTAACACTGAGTAAAGTAAAGTAAAGTCTCTAGGACTTTCATATTTGTATCAGGAGTGATGAAATCCTGTGGAACATTGAAGACAGATCAAATATGCAAAGGCAGGTTGAGGTCTTATGAGCCTTGAAGCATAAAATTTTGGAGGACTCTCTTTAAAGAAAAACCACAAGATTACAAATAAAAGAATAGGTACAAATGGAATATTTAGAATGAGAAAAGAATTCAAAAATGGCATAAAATATCCAGGAAAATTAAATAACATCTTATTAATTGCCTTAATTGTCCATTAAAAAAAGACATCAAAAATGTAAATATTTTAGGTACATAGTTTTTGATTAGCTCATATGATTCTTTGAGTGTTTTCTACAGAGAGACCAGAAAGATAATTTAGTTTTCCCTTTAACAAGATTGATTGGGGAGAAATATTTTTATTGATACTTTGGAAAAATTTTAGCTTTCCCTAGTAATGTCGTGCATATTTTTTAGGATTGCCATCAAATTTGGAAAACTCCATTAAGTTTCCTTCACTGTAAGTATCTTTCTGTAAGATTTAGAAGACTTGCATAGTCTGGTTTCTGGTTTCAAAATTTTATTTCAAGCCTTATTTTCTTTCCGTACCCTATTCCTTCTTGCTGTGGGGCAGTGAAGAAGACTGTATTTGCTTCATAATCTCTGGCCCTGCACCTTTGGGTCACAATACAGTGGGGAATTTTGACAGTGAAGCTATAAGCATTTCTGGAATCTAATTCTTATCAGGACCCATAGCAATCTCTTTTCTTGCTTGGAAGCACATAAACATCCCACTAAATCCTAATTAAATGTACTCCCAACACAATTTCTCTTTAACTGGATCCCCAAACACCCATGAACCTATCTTGTCCTTCAGCAAGGACATGTGTGTGCATGAAAGTGGAAAACTTGGAACAGAAGGAAGAAATCTTAATGGTAGTGGTAATGGACGTCACTTCTTCAGTCTGTCAAAACATAATCTATGTGAACACATTCCTAAAGGGCCACTCCCAGGTTCTTGGAAAAGGCCCACATAAATGTGGGCCCAGAAACTTATGCTTCATTATCTTCACAGTAAGTTTGCCTTTGCTGATATGAATTGATTCATTAAATCCATCACCAAAAGTGCTCTTCAGAGAGAGAGTGGCACTTTCTTTCACCAATGACTACAACCCTTGGGATCCCGGTTCAAGTCTCATAATTTAAGCTTGTGCTTAAAAATCCCTGTATTTAATTGATGCTATTTCATTCCCCCCATTAGTACCACCTCCCTCTCGATTAAAAAAAAAAAAAAAAAAAAAAAAACCTTCTCTGTTTTAAAAAGTGAGAATATGCAAATATTCGTCTGGCTTTGGGCAGGAGGTGAAGTTAATACCCATTCATTCCTTTGGGTTGGCTCGGATAATCCATTCCTGTAAACAATGCTATTATGTTTTGCATCCACATTAGCTTTGCTGGCAAATTTTATTTTATACCCAATATGGAGTATGCATATCTGTCAGTTGGATTGCTGTTAGGAATTCTGTCTGCTAACTGTTTTCTCACAGTAGTGGTATTGTCAGGCTAAGTGAGTGTCAGATTCATTT
>PVHX01015994.1:25061-44929 GCA_004024805.1 Geosciurus inauris
TAGTGAATGGAAATGCATAAAATTTCAGGAATCATGGGAGAATTAGTGTTTTTCCACATAATTTCATACTTTGATAGCAAAAACCAATACCTAAAAATCAATTAGTATACTCTCCTGTTAGTTTGTTAAATATCTTTGAAGGCTGAATTTTTAAGCCAGATAGTCAAACTCTTGCTACTATTTAGAATTTAAAAGAAAATGTGGTTGTAAGATACCATAGAAAAGCTTTGGATAGAATAGCACACTAGCATTTCTATTTAAACACTTAGGATAAAAAGTGGTGGATGTCTGCAATCTTATGTCAATTACTATGTACCCCTGAGCATACTTGCTTTTCCAGTTAAGTCAAGAGCTGTTAAACCTAGAGGAGTTATTTTGGTAGCTATTTTACAGGTTCAAATTAATTTTAATGACCTCCCATTTTTTACTTTTGTGACTTTAATGTACATTGGATGTTGTCATTGATCAAAAGATTGGTTTTACATATATAATTGAAGGTTAGGATTTAGAAGCAACTAGAAGTCAGTGATAAGGATAAAGTTATTTAATTGGAGAATTCAAGACTGTCAAGGCAGAGTCCAAGTGATGTTTTCAAAACACACACTGCAGTCCACCATGGGTAAAACATTAAATTCATTACAAGTTTCAGTCAGCTCTGATGGGAGGGGCTGATACTTATCAAGTGCTTGTTCTGTTTCATGCATGTTGCTAATCATTGTATTTTATCAAAGCCTCCTGACTCTTGGAATTAATATTTATTATTATCTCTATTTTCCAGAAAAGGAAGTAGGATCAAGGAGATGCAATGACTTGTCTAAGACCTCATAGCTGGGATTGAATCCAAGTCTATCTGGCTCCAGCATGTGATTCATTACTAGTGTACTCTATTATCTCACCTGTTGTATTTACTAAACAGTGGTTATGAGGCAAGAGTCAGGTTCGGGTCAGATGTGGGGCATTTATGAAACACTATTGATTTTGGTCAGGAGCTAATTTTCGAGAGGGATAATAATTTGAGTAATGAATTATAATTGAACTATGCAGTAGCTGGATTGATAGCTCCTATATGTGTTCAGACAAATAAAGGATTGGATCCAGACAGCTAAACAGTAATGGGTAGGAGAATGCAGGTATCCGTGGTTAGGTCGGCTGTCTTTGAAGACTCCTGGAAAGGCTAGAACACTAACTGGAGGCAGGGACATTGTGTGACCCAGGGCTGCTCCTTCCCCTGTATCCTTCAGGCTACTTGCTTTGGCTACACATGAGCTATGTAGCAGGTGTCAGGTATGGCAGGGCTGCTATAGGTTGCCTTAATAAGGACACAGACTAGTGATAGTAGGTCATTTTAGTTTTTTTCCCCCTTGTTGTAAACCACTTCCTGATTCATCGTTATATATTAAAGGTTTAAGCCAACTAGGAGAAAGACCTCCATTGCTGAACAACTAGGTGAAACATAGGCACAGGCAGTGATTTCCTCTATGTCTGAGCAGCATCAGGCAATAAAGCCAAGTCAAGTGCTGGGAAGCTTCAGACACAGTTGGTAAGCTCAGGGACACTAGTATATCAGAATTTCCCTATTCCTGTCAGTGGCAGGCCATCCGTGGCTAAGTCCCCACTGTCTTTGGCAAATGATGGCATTAATGAGATACCTGTACCAGTGGATGTATGAACTTTCCTCTAATTTCTGCCTAGTGCTGGAATCCTTGTTGGGAGCTAAGCAGGTTGGATAGGGCTGGGTCACGTTCATTTTCAAATATGTTTGCTTAGAGGTGTATGTCTTCCTTCTTTTGCTTCAAGGGATATATTTTAATATGACACGTTGCTTTTATTTGCTCTCTCTCCCTTTATCCAAAATTTTCCAAATAGTAAAGTTATTGAGTATTGATTTTTAAGTATGAAAATCATAATTAAAGAAAATAAAATAGCATTGGTGAGTAATAGGTTTTATTAAAATTTATCAAGATAAAGTCCTTAAAGAGGAATGATACCCAACTTAGCAAAACAGAGAAAACTTTCACCCAATCTACTGTCCTGGAGAGGGAGGTGCTACCAAGAAGCAAGAAATGAGCTTTTCAGCACTCTAATTCAGTAGCGGGTTCTACAGAAGATGGTAATAAGAAAAATCTGAAAAATCTCACAATTCATGGATTCAGAAGGGTCATGTGAACAGGGTGGTCCTAGGCCATCTCTTCACCTAATGTAGTTATGCAATGTTCTTCCCACCACCTATCCCCTTCCTATATCCCTTTCATGTAGAGGAACTGAGATTTCTTTGAAGAAAGTAACTGGGAGGCTTCATAGTCAGGAGTATCATGTATAGCAGCAGGTACAGGGAGTCACAGGACTGAAAACCAGGAGATTCAGTAAACCTACACAGTAGATATTCCTGAAGCAGGGGAGCCAAGTATTAGTATCTTGGGAAACAGAATAACTCTGGATAAAAAAGATTTTCATCCTTACATTGAGAGTCTTGCCAATAAATGAACAAATACAAAAATAAATGAAGAATTCTCTTTATCTGAATGCTGTTCATTATGGTCCATGGCATCATGCTGAACCCATGCATTCCAACGTTCCGATGAGGTTTGTAGTGCCTCAGAGTATGAATATATGTGCAAAAATTACAAGGTGTGTGAAGAGAGCTTTCAATATAGAAGACAGGCTAACATGAACAGATAGAAAGGCAGTGGAACTGAAGACAAGAAAATGCCAACTATATGATTTGAGATGGTATTCTATTTATGGAGTGAACAGGATGTCATGATTAAGGGACAGTTAAAGGAAGAGTAAAAGATCTTATAAATAAAAACAATACATAGCCCAAAAATTCAAAGACTATTTTGAAAGCTAACTGTCCTAGATGTTAGTTCATTGTGGGGAAAGATATTTTGTCAGTCATAAGACCTATCTGATAGTAAACATTAAAGAAAATGGATTTGATAACTATGCTAGTGAGAAGAACTTGGCCATTGTTATCTTGAAGGAAAGCACAAAGTGGATTAAGAAAGTAAACATGATTGTTCATAATACAAAAACTTCATTAACTACATTTGGAAGATGAGAGATTGGCTGATAAATCTAGAATAGCTATCCTGGACTTTGGTGAGCTCTGAAATTACTCATCCTTCTAAATAATTTTGTGAAAAATCTGTGTGTTGTTTCCTTTATCCCTGTTTGTCTCCCTTACCCTATCTTTGTGCATCTCATGTTTGTCTTACACTGTTCTGTTTAATCTGTGTATAGATTCTTCAGACAAATGGAAACAGTAGTATGTGCCATATATACATGGATAGACATTAAGATTTTAAGTAATGGTTGGAATGATTTTAGGAGCTGGCAAATATGAAATTTATAGGGCTGGATAGTAGGCTGGAAATTAAGAGTTGATGTTGTAGTTTTAAGTCCTAAATCCACAGGGAAAGACAATGGGCTGGAGACTTGGGTAGAGTTTCTGTACTGCAGAATGGAGTCAGAATTGCTTCATTATCAGGAAATTTCAGTCTTTGTTTTTAGGGCCTTCAACTGATTGAATAAAGCCCACCCATATCATAGAGGGTAATCTACTTAAGTCTACTGACTATAGTTGCAATTTTAATATTTGCAGATATCTTCACAGCAACATCTATACTAGTGTTTGAATATATGGGCATCATAACCTAACCAAGTTGACACATGAATTTAACCATTGCAACCTGTCAAGCATAACATGTCTTAGTCTTTTCAGGCTATCACAGTAAAATACCACAACTAGGTGGCTTGAACAACAAGAACTCACTTCCCACAGTATGGGAGACTGGAAGTTTAAGATCAACTTGTCAAAGGGTTGGTGTCTGGTGAGGACCCTCTCTCTCGGGCTATAGGTGGGCTCTTTTTTGCTGTGTCCTCACATGACCTTTCCTCTTTTGTGTGTTGGTGGAAAGAGAAAGCAAGCTCTCTGGTGTCTCTTATAGGACACTAATCCCAACCCAAGGGCACCACCCTTCTAAACCTAATTACCTCTCAAAGGACCTGTCTGCAGAAACCATAACCTTGGGAGATAGGACTTCAATATGTGAATTTGGAGTGGGCCCAGTTCAGTCCATTGCAACCTATCATTGGTCTGTTATGGTATCGTCATTGTTTTAAGCTTGCTGGCTGTGAATTCATCCATCTCCCGCTATGCAGTGGCATGAATGAAGCATCTCCTATCTGTAGGTCTTTGTGGAATGCCTCTCTTGGTAAATGGAGTACAGCAGCTCAACATAGTCTGAGTTGTAGCTAGAATTTTCACTGTGGAACAGATAATCACTGCTACAGTTGCCTTTTTAAAGGGAATCAGTTAACACTGGCTGTTGAGCATCTTATAGTTCAAATACCCAATTTATTATGTGAATTTCCACTTTTGAGCTGTTGTTCAACATCCTATATTTACATCATATGGCAAAATGTGAAAAATTGAAATTAGGACAGAGTTTGTACTATTGACCAATAATGAGTAAAGGTTTGTTATATTCTGGTTTTGAACTGGCTTTGGAGTGCTGACTGCTTGATGTAATATTTTGTTGACATAGTTATGTATACATACCTATACTCTTTTGCACTGTTTATCTTCATCATGACCTTTACACCTAGATTCATCTGTGATGAGTTAAGAGTTTGTTTTGTTGTGTTTATCCACAAGCAAAATATAAGCCAGAAACAGGAGGTGTAAGTTCATTGTGAACCTGGGTGGGTCTTTTGTCTTGGTACCTTTTGTAGGACTAGTTGTGCCAGTTTGGAGAAAAGACTGATGTAGAGTCAGAACGTTAAAATCTTGTGGCTAGCCTCATGACTTTCCCTCATGCTCTGTGTCCTGTTTAAATTTGGTTCAGGAAAGAAAGATTTCACACTTAATCAGTTTAGTCAGATTGATGGGTTGGAGAATTTCACACCATGTGAAACAGATATAGGGCATCTCCCCTCCTTATATTTCTATTAGGTAAATTTAGAAACTCATTAATCTCTTGTTCTTTTTACTGGAACTTTTGGGTGTAAGTGTAAAATTATTCCCGGGAACATATCAGGATTGGTTATAAGGTTATGGATGTAGAAACTTTTTTTGAGTGCTTCTAGTTTTGCTTACTGGCTGCTGGTATGCTATTTCCCGAGAATGCCTGATTACTGACCCAGGGCAATTTTGAAGTCTTGGTGAGTGTATTTTGGCTTAAAGGTGGATGTGCATCTGGAATGTGAATGCAAACCTGGGATCACTTGGCCAAGCAGCATCTACTTCAGTAGGTATCTTTGTTTTTGGCTTTCAGTCAGTGATTGAGGACACTGGGGTCTTAGAATGATTGCATAGCTAAAGATCACAGGACAGTTTCCAGGTCCTCTGAGAGCAGACAAGTTTTAAGCTGATCTGAATGGCTGGGACTCTCTGAGGCCACTGAGTCTTTTTCTTTTGACACTTTTTTTTTTGTGTCCTCAGTGAATATTTGATTCTTTTATAATAACTCAACAGTTTAAATGGATCCTAGAAGCTAAGTTGTTAGTTCTTTGGAAACTTTGCCTTAGTCTTCCTTGATCTTGACGGAGAGCTTCTAACTACACCTTCAAAGTCTGTATTCTAGTAGTTAGGAAGCAGGGAATAAGGTATAAATTAAAAATCATCTTACATCGTTCCTCATTTTATAGGTACAACTGAGCCATTTAGAACCGATGGGTCTTTGGGAAACTCTGAAAACAAAATCCTTCAAATATCACTTCTTTAGGAGATTCTGTTATGACAAACTCAAATCTTTCCTGTCCCCTCTCTATTGGTTCTGCATGAACACAGAATCCGAGTGCCAAAGAAGTCTAGAGTCAAAAAAAAAAAAAAAAAACCCCTTTGAGATTATTCAACTGACTTTTCCATTTGATGGTTGAAATGAGAAACATCAAAACATTTTTGCATGATTTGTTTAAAGTCACAGAGTAGTGCCCAAAGTTTGACATGCTGCATGATGATTGGTTCATGTTATATTTCAGAATTTTCTGGAAGAGATCTTTGGCAGACTTCATATCTTCACTGGTACATTCATTTATTTTTCAGCTGGAATCTATTAAGTAGCCTCTGTGTACGAGGCACTCTTCTCAGTGTTGAGAGTGCTAACATGAGTAAGATGAAACTCCAGCCCCTAGACTCAGTCTCCTCAGGAGCTGCCCTTGGTATTTTCTTAGTTCACATCATAAATATAGCGAGTACCACTCAGATCCACCTAGGTTTCTAAGAGCTGGTGACTTCTGTAATGTGTTTAGGATGATGAATAACTCAGAAGCATAGGAAAGGATGTAGATGGACAGACAACATGCTTGGAGAGTGACAGAGGCCGTGGAGTTCCAGACAGATGGATAGGTATGGGAGTAGGTAAGCATGTGAGAACATGTGGGATGGATACAGCTGAGGTGGTAGGCAGGGTCTCGTACCTGAAAAGACCTTGGATCTTAAAGAAGGAACCAGGAAACTTTTTGAAGCATTATAGATGTGGACTACCATGAAATCATATTTGCTCTTTGGAAGTGTTAGCGGCATGAAGAATGACTCTCGGGGGCTGGAGTTGTGGCTCAGTGGCAGAGCGCTTGCCTCGCACATGTGAGGCACTGGGTTTGATCCTCAGCACTACATAAAAAATAAAGATATTGTGTCCATCTATAACTAAAAAATATTTAAACAACAAAATGAAGAATGACTCTCGGGAGCAACTGGGGTGAGAGGTATGGGGAAAGCAGCAGTCCAGTTGACAACTAAGAAAGGCAACCCTGGGCGAATCACCTGAGAATACAGGGGAGCAGTAGGTTTGAGAATGTGAAGGTGAGGGCAGGTGATGGCAGTTTCAATCCTAAACTTGCTGAGTGTGAGGTTTTAAAATAAGACATCCAGTGGGAAGTTGCGCGTACTGGTCTAGAACTCAGGACCTCAGTGCTGGCTAGAGAGATAGGTAGGTGACTGTCAGTGTAAACTGTCAGAGGGTCTTGTGTTTTTCCACCATGCTGGAGTTCCTAGATTCTGTTATTTTGAGTGTTTTCTCTACTAGCCCCTACCTTTTTTTTCTTTGAGTCTGAACAGGACTGGGTATATAAGTGATATGGTTTAACTTTAATCGCATCCTTTAATTGTGCTGTGTTGAACTTGTTCTTCATTGCCTTTTAATGGTATCATGGATATATCCCAGAGCTTTCTGGTGACTTTTAGGTATATAACAAAGTCAAATTCAGGCCTAGTCTAGCTGAATACTCCAAACTGATAGCTGGCTTGGGGTTCACCTTGTCCCTTTGTTTTTCTTGGGGCCAGGTGCTCAGGCTGAGGGGCTTGACATGGGAGGGGCATGGTCTACTTTCTTATTTTTGTCTCTTCCAAGTTCCTTTCTCCTCTGTGTGAGGGCCAGCAAGAAGCATGAGGAAAGGGACTCTCCCTTTCTTAGATGGTGGAACTGCTGACGTGGCTGGTGAGGGTTGTTATGCTTGGGGAGGCCTGGGCCCAGGTGTGGCTTCTCCCAGGACTGTGGGGGCTGTTTACTTCATGTTCTTTTCTTCTAGGGTATATCTCTATCACTGTTAGCATGAAGTTGTGGACTAACAAGTTGACCTTCTAGCAGACTCGGTTTAGATTTGTGACCTGTGTTGATTCCTTGAGGTCCTTAGGAGTTTACATTGCATCTCCAAAGCCATGTGCAGGCGTTTAGAGAAGGAAAATGGTGTTGCAGCCACAAGTTCTTTCTCCATGCAGTAGAGTTCCCTATTCTATCTAAAACCCTAAAGCAAAAGAAATCATCTTAAAATCTCTGGTACCTTACCTTGCAAACTATTCTCAACCCCACCTGAACACAAGATGCATATTCACTATCATATGGTATCTATTAGTTTGTCTTAGAACCTTTCTACTCTGTGCAGTACTTTCAAGTTCTGTGGAATTCGGTGGTTCTTGTGGTTGTGCTGGTCTGGCGTCTGGAGTTGTCTTTGCCCTAGGCCAGGTGGACAGGAGCCCTGCCTTCTTAACCTGAGGTTATGTAGCTCAGATAGGATCATCACTCTTTTTGGACTTCAGTTCTCTTGTCCATTATAAGAGCAGTGTAGAGCTTATTTAAAGACATCTCAAGTTCAGTTAATTTTATGTTTTAAAAATGCTTCATAGCTTTGGGGGAGCCACTTCTTAAGTCAAAGGAAGTGAGATACTTAAAGATCAAAGCAGTTTGCCAACAGTGATGGGAATTAGGTTTCAGCCACTAAGAGAATCCTTTGTTTGGCTGTTTAGCTTTAGAGAGATATTATCAGAGAAAATGAAGATGTGGGTGAGAAGCAATGATGTTAGCACATACAATCTCACTGAAAAAAGTTATTTTCTGTCCTATCCCCTCCCCACCAGCACCATAAACTTTTGGTGAGGAAGTAGTGTTCTATGCTAATGAAGTGATATTATCTATTTACACTGATAAAGTAATTAAACTTTAGATTATCTTTTGGTGTTAGAAATTAATATTCACAGGATATTAGAGCCACTGGAAATCTTAGTCTTGTCTTTTTTAGGTTAAATTTTAAATAGAGTGGAATGCATATATTGTTAATGTAAAATCTGTTAAGTTCTGATAGATGAATATGGATGTAACTGATTCTTCAGTGAAGACTTAGAACATTTCTGTTATCCTAAGAAGGAAATCTTGCGCCCCTTTACAGTTAGTATCTAGGCCACTCCTGTTCTTGTTTATATTACCATATATTAGGTTTGCCTGATCTTGAGCTTCAAGTCTGTAGAACCATGTAGTATTTACTCTTGTGCCTGGATTCTTTTATTAAACATAATTTTTCTGAGATTAAGCCATGTTGTTGTATGTATCCTTACTTCATTATTTTTTTTAAAAATATACGTTCTATTAAATTGTCTAAATGTAAAATAATTTTTTTATATATTTGTGTTAGCTTTTGTCACTTATCAAAATACCAGAACAACTTAGAGGAGGAAAGTTCATTTTGGCTCACGGTTTTAGAGGTTCAGTCTGTGGTCAGCTGATTCCATTGCTCCAGGTCTGAGGTGAGGCAGCACATTGTGGGGAAGGGTGTGGCAAAGGGAAGCTTTCCCCTCATGGCAGCAAGAAAGCAGGGTAAGGGAGGCCAGAGACAAAATATAATCCCCATAGGCAAGCCCCAAATGACCTACTTTTCCAGCCATGCCCTACCTGCCTACAGATAACACCCATTCAAATTATAAACCCATCATATGGATTAATCTACTGATGAAGTATAGCTCTTATAACACATGAGCCTGATTTTGGTTTGGAGATCCAAACCAGCTGGGCACAGTGGTTCATGCTTGTCATCCCAGTGACTTAGGAGGCTGAGGCAGGAGGATTGCAAGTTTCAAGTTTCAAGGCCAACGTGGATATCTTAGACTAAAACCAAATAGATAAATAAATAAATAGATAGGCTGAGGATATAGCTCAGTGGTAAATTGTCCCTGGGTTCAGTCCCAGTATACACACACACATACACAAATCTAAACAATAACATTATTCATGGGCACTTGACTTTCCACTCTTGGGCTATTATAAATAAAGCCATGTTCAAGTCTTTTTTGTGGAAGTATGTTTTAATTTCTCCCAAGATGATACCAAGGACTGAAATTGCAGGCCATAGGGTAGGTGTTAGTTGAACTTTAGAAAAACTGCCTGATAATTTTGGAAGGTGACTGTAACATCTTACACTTCTATCATCAGGGTACCAAAGTTCCAGATGTTCTACATCCTTATAAATATTTGGTATTATTAGGGCTTTTAATTTTAGTCATTCCTGTGGGTATGGAATAGTATTTCATTGTGACTTTCATTTATATTTCTCTGCTGAATAATGGTATTGAACATGCTCACCATTTGTATATATTTTTAGTGAAGTGTCTGTTCACGCATTTTTGCCTTTTTTTGATTGGATTGTTCATCTTTTTTACTGAGTTGTTTATATATTCTGGAATCCACTATTTTGGGGATAATAGTGGATAATAATATTTTCTCATCTGCAGTTTGGCTATTTTATTAAAATAGCCAAAAAAAGCTAGAGTCCTTAGTATTGATGAAATTTAATATAATAATTTAAATTTTTTTGTCTTGTTCTCAGTGTATTCTTCCAGAAAAAAAATCTTTGTCTAATCTATGATTGCAAATGTTACTTCCTACATTTTGAATTACATCTTTTACATTTAATTTGACATTTAGGTCTATGATCTATTTTGAGTTAATTTTATTTATTATATGAAGAAAGGCATGAAATTCTGTTTTTGATGGGGGGATATACATCTATGTTCTGGTATAATTTGTTGAAAAGGCCTATTTCCTCAATGATTAACCTTGACATTTTGTCAAAGATCAGTTGACCATGTATATGTGGATCTTTTCTGGATTTTTACGTTTTTCTATCCTTACATTAATATAATACTGTCTTGATAATTGTAGCTTTATAGTAAGTCCTGAAGTCAGATGGCATGAGTTCTGCAAATTTGGTTAAGATGCATTTGCACACACAAAATATATATGTATGTACATACACATAGTGTAAGGTCAAATACATTTTAAAAATAATTATATCAATTTCTGCAAAGAAAGCCTGATAGAATTTTGATTTGGATTGTGTTATATCTACATTTAATAAAATGGAATCTTCTAATTTATGCATCATTTATTTAGGCTTTAGTTTCTCATAGTATTTTGTATTTTACAGAATGGTAGTTTTGTATATCTTTCATTATGTTTATTCCTAAAAATTTAATCTTGATGGTACTTTATAGTGTGATCCTAAAATATTTTCCATATTTCTTCTAGTACATATAGTTGATTTTTTTGTTTATTGACCTTATATACTTTGATAATATAAAATTATCTTGTTTTAGTAGTTGCTTAGTAAAATATTTGGGTTTTTCTCTGTAAATAATCATGTCATCTTCAAATGACAGTTTTACTTCTTGCTTTCTAATACATATTATTTTTATAGGGTGCATGCTAGGAGTTCAAGAACTATGCTGAATGACAGTGATGAGAAATCTTTCTGATATTAGAGATTTCACAACGTTACCTGTCAGTGTCGTGTAGATATCCTTTATGATGCTGTTCCTTTCTACTCCAGTTTCCTGAAAAAAAATATATGATTTTTATCATAAAAAGTTGTTCATTTTTGTCAAATATTTTTCTATCTGGTTTGATAATAGTTCTTTTTTTATTCTTTTGAAGTTAATTCCATTATTTTTGATTGTTTAACCAACTTTTAATTTGGAATATACTCTATTTGGTCATGAAATTTTCTTTTTTATTTGCTGGGTTTGGATTTCCTATTGTTAAAATTGTTCTTTTGTTTATTTTGGTGTCAGAGTTGTGCTGGTTCTTAAATCACTATTAGTGAAGTGTTTCCAAAAGAATCTATTTCATCTAAGTTAAAGTTACTGCTATGAAGTCAGTGTCTATAGGATCTGTAATGATATAACATCTTTTCTTTCTGCTATTTGCAGTTTTGTATTTTCTTTTCCTTCCTTGTCTTACCATCTCTATGAATTTATCAATTTTTACTTATCTTTCAAATGCACAAACTTTAGCTTTTCTATTTCTGTGTTTTTTCCATCATGAATTTGTGTTATCTTTGTCATTTTCTTCCATGTACTTTGGATCTAATTTTCTATTTTTCTATAATTTCTTAAAAAGGAAAGTTAGAAAAGGTAGAAGGCTTCAAAATCAAAGCTCTAAGTATTTAGAGTTCTACCTTTTCCTCTAAGCAATACTTTACCTGCAACCATTAAATTTTGATATATTTATATCATCGATTAGTTTAAATTTTCCTTGTGATTTCTTTGATAAATAGGCTATTTAAAAGTTTAATTTTTAAATACTTGAGTATTTCTAAATATTTTTTACTACTTTCCAACATCTTTATTGTAATATCTAATATTTCAACATTTTGAAATTTATTGTGACTTACTGCTTTCTTGATTAGCATTCTATTTTCACTTGAAAAGAATGTGAATTTTGCTTCTGAATATGGTGATTTCTATATGGGCTTTAGGTCAAGTTGACTTTCAAATCTTCATCCTCACCAATTTTCAGTTTGCTCTATGTCGGTTATTGACCAGGATTTATTAGAATGTTGAGTTGTCTTTTTTCTTTAGTCCTATCAGCTTTTTCTTATTTTGAAGCTTTATTGCTGTGCATGTTTATAACATATATTCCTGAAAATTGATCTTTTAACATTATAAATTGTCCTTTATCTACAGTAACAATATTTATCTTCAAGTCTCTTTTTTTGTCATTGATAGTCACACCAGCTTTCTTGTATACATTTTCTGTATAACATATAATTTTCCGTCTTTTTACTTTAACCCCATGTATGGCTTTACATTTATATTAGTCTATTTTAAATGGCATAATGTTGGATTTTGCTTTTTCACCCAGTCTGGCAGTATCTGCTTTTTGTTTATTTAGTACCTTTCTGTTTCATGTACTCATCAATATGGTTGATTTGATGTTTAACTTCTTATAATTGTTTATTTGTCCTATTTCCCATATTTCTTGGCTTTCATTTTAATTCAATATAACATTTAATCTCCTGTTATATTAACCAAGTACTTTTAGCTATAACACTATTAATTAAATCATTGCTTTGATAAATACAATGTACAAATTGAATTTATTAGTCTTCTCAAATTATTATACACTTCATGCATATTTTTAAAAATTTATAGAATTACATTTTATTCACTTTGTCTTTTGTTTGGTGTGCTATATATTTTATTTATATATGCTATATAAATCCTACAGTGTAATATTATTTTGCTTTAAGTAGTCTGCTTTCTTTTAATAAAATTGAAAGAACATACTGACCAATGCTCTTCTTCCCTTCTTGTGAGTGTTTGGCTGGTATGATTTTCCTACAGCTTGAAAAAAATATATATTTTTTTATAGTGCAGGTCTGCTGGAGATAAATTTTCTTAGGTTTTGTACCTTTGCAGATGTCTTTTTTGTTTTTTCAACTCAGTTTTGGAGGATACATTTACTAGGTATAGAATTTGAGGTTGACAATAGCCCCTCCTTTTCCCAGCAGTATAAATATAGATGCTATTTTATTTTTGTTTGGGAATTGCTTCTGATGAGAAGTCAGTTGGAATTTAAATAATTACCCCTCTGTTTAATATGTGTTTCTCTGGCTGCCTTTAGATTTTTGATGTGTCTTTGGTTTTTAGCAGTTTGATGTTACGTTGTTAATTGTGGGTTTCTTTGTCTATTTGTGGTTCACAGAAATTTATGGATCTGTAGGTAGGTATTTTTAATTAAATTGAAAAATTTTAAATATTTCTTTAAATGTTTTCTGTTCCATTCTCTTCTAACAATTACAATGTTAGACCACTTGATATTATTGAGAAGGTCTTCATTGAGGCCTTTTCATTTTAAAAAATCTTTTATCTATGTTCTTTAAATGGGAAGGATATATATCTCTCATATATACATACAATTTTTCAGGGAGGTGCTATTTTCAAGTTCACTGAGTCTCTGTGCTGTAGTCTCCCATTTGCTATTAAACCCACTTGGTGAAATTTTCATTTTAAGTATGTTACCTTTCAGTCTAGAATTGGTTCTTTTCTATTTTTCCAGTCTCTACTGAGATTTCTCCATCTGTTCACTCATATGTCCATATTTTCCTCTAAGCCCTTGAGTATATTTATAATAACTATTTAAAACTGTTTTCTACTCATTTCTACATCTGTGTCATCTCTTGGTCTCTTTATATTGGCTGCTTATTTTTCTAATGAATCACATTTTCTTTCTTTTGTATACCTTATAATTTTTTATTGTAAATTGGATACCAAAGACAATTTTTTTGTAGGGAATCTGGAGTATATATTATCTTCCTTAAAAGGAAATTGAATTTGCTTCCGGCAGTCAGTTAAATTGCTAGTGGATCCTCTTGATCCTGTCAGACTTGGTTTTATTATATGTTAGGATGACTCTATCTTAGGTTTTGCCTTTAGGCCTGGGTCATGGCCTTACTTTAGGGAATGCTGTTTTTTCTAAAGGTGTGCCTTTCTGTGGTCTTCACTAAATGCTAAGACATGCAATGATGGTTCTGCTCTTGCAGCACCACAGTGCCAATGGCTTCCACCACAGTTATGACATCTATTAGCTTTGTTCATCTTTCAACCTCACAGAAGCACCTTTCTGCCAGGCCTGAAGTCTCACTCTGCACCTGTGCAAACCAGCCCTTAATAAAGGATCTGTGGAAGAACTCTAAGTGCACTTCTGGGTGCCCTGTTCCCTCCAGGGCACTGTCTTATTTCTAATATCTACCCTCAAAGTCCAGTCACTTTAGTGGTTGTGAGCTTCATTCTCCAACTCCTCAGATCAGGGACACAGTGCTCTGCTTGGGCTCTCCTTCCCTGTGCCACTTTTTGGAAAACATTCCCTGACAGAAACCCAGGCACACAAGGGCTCCTTTGAAGGGCTTCTCTTCTTTCAAGGGTTACTCTTTTGCATTGCTTGTTGGCTAATGTATAAGAACAGGGACCAGAATTGCACCCAACTATTTAGTTGTTTATAGCAGGAGGGTGAATCCAGTTCTGATTATTCTTTTATGCCTTGAAGTAGAAGTCCTGTGTTCAATGGGGTCCATGTTAGAGTTGAATGACTGGTCTCCTAACATCCCACATTCTTTCTTTGCCAGATCTATACCAAGCTCAGCCTTTCAGACCCAGTATTTTTATGGCTCTGCTCTTCTTGGCTCCAAGCCTGTTCTTTTATTTTCTAATCTTTACCCTTTTTGAATTCTTTTTACAATTTGCCTGATTTCAAGAAATGGGACATTCTAGCACCCAGCACACAACGTTCTGTGCATATAAATGTGAACTACTTTTGGGAGTGTGAAATTTTCTTCCCAAGTTGAAGCCTGACTTTAGGCCTCTTAAGTTCCTTTCCTGTTGTCTTTGGGTTTTCCTCCTGCCCTAGAGAACTGCCATGGGGCATTTTGAATCATGGCATAGATGCTCTGGGAATACTTCAGGGTCTTTCTTTGGGGTCTTTCAGCCCTTCTTGGAGGCTCCATTACAGAACCTAGTATCCTCCTCCCATCTGAACCCCTTGTTTCTTGGGATGATTGGCAGTTTACTCCCAATTGCTGAGTGGAGCACAAATTCCATGGAAATTATTCATCATAGAGGGATGAATGGATGGATTGAGGGAGACAAAGGTCTTTATAGTAGCATGATCAGTAGTTTTACACCTGGACACAATCCCAGCATTTTTATTTGTTTCAAGGTCATAATGACTCACCAGACTTTATCTTCACTCACTGCTGCTCCTTACTTAAAATTTCCTTTTGTTCTTTTTTTTTTCTCTTTTAGCATTAAAATAATCAGATGATTATGTATTCCCCAAAGCAAAAAATCGGGGATGAATTATAATGAAAATCACTGCCAGTTTTTAAGCTCTCTCAAATAAACAAAAACTAGTTTAAGTTTAGAGAGGCATTTTTCAATAAATAAACAATGAAGTTATAATGAAATAAGTTAAAATTAGTTATGTCTGCCTGCATATTTTAGCCTTGAAGAGTATGTTTAATTAGGTACTTTTGATGTATTAGACATAATTATGTTTACCTTTAATTTGGCATGAAAATGACATTTTCAGAACTGAGTTTTGTGTATATTTTCTAACATACCAATAGAGAATTTCATTTCATGTCCTGATGTCCTGTTTTTGCTTCAGTTTAAAGTCAAATCAATAACTTTTTTAAAAGCAAATGTATTTGTACTGAGCATAGATCTTAAGACCAAACTACCACAATTAACACCATGTCCTAGTCAAAGAATCTTGAACTTTTGTAGTTCAGTGTTTACATTAATGGTTTAGATGATTTGTGGGGGACTACCATACCTACTCTCTGCAGTGAAAGGTTGTTAATTATGTCTAAAGGTCTGGTTATGGAGAGCTTTCTACCTATGTGTACTGACTCTTTAGGCATTCAGAGTTTCACTAACATGGAAATGAGCATCTCAGTGTACACAGAGGTGGCATAAGAATAGCCCTAGGAGGAAATAAGGGTCTGGGTCACAGCTATGGTTCTAAGTGACATGCAGAGTTACCTAACCTGCAATTAACATGTCAATGAAAGTGTATAGATCTGCAAGCCAATAGGACATATGATTTCTGATTATCTGCTGACTTCTGTTTCAGACTACCACTATTTCATCTCTTTTTAAGCATATGGATCTTATTCCATGTACTATTGGTGCTACTTATATTTATCAATCACCACTTACTCTTGACTATGGCAGACACTGGGATATTGGTCTGACAAATTGTCAAGTGAATGGATCATCTGGCATAGTATAAGTGTTCTGCTAGAATTTTGTGTGTGCTGGGTGATGCAGTTAATCCAGGCTGGGATGGAGGGGAACTCAAGGAAGGCATCTGAGCCAAGTCTTGAATGATGAGTAGGATTTAGCAGGGTAAAGCAGAGATAATGGGAGTGGTGGAAGGACAGGCTAAGCAGAGAAGGAAGCATGCTTAGGAAGTCACATGCTCTGGTACGCTTGGAATGTGGAGTCCAGAGTAGTTCCATTATATGTGGCAACAGAAGATGAGGGATGGCACCAGAGAGGTACACATGGATCAATTCCTGAAAAGCCCTCTTCTTTGTCACTGTCTGTCATCTTTCCACTGTTCACCTGTTTGTGTACTTTATACATACTATGTAAACTTCAGCTCTGTTGTCTGAATTGTCATGAATTTTCAGTTAATAAAGTTTAGTTTAATGGTTTTATTTTTTAAAGGGGTACAGTTAAAGCCCACCAGGACCGTGTAGTCATATAAAAGCATGCTGATAACAAAATGTAGTCTCTTTGTAAAATACTTCCTATTTAAATATTTTATATTTTGCATTTTATCTAAAAATGGAGTTAAAGAGCTTTTTCTAGGCTATTGGTCAAAACTTATCCCAAGAGGCTTGGGGTAGTGATGGGCCCAGTTCAGAGTCAGACCCTCTTTTCCTGCTGTTATCTGGTTCTGAGCTGTTGTCCAGTCTGCTGCTCTTCTCTGCACTACTCTGGCCACATCCTTCTACAATTTCCTGCTCTTATTCTTGCATCAGTGCTGACATTTCACTTATGGTTAAGTTTTCAACCTGTCTATAATCAATCAAAGATTAGTCCTATATTTATGCTATTATCTTCTGTCATTGTAGCTGTTTTGGTTCTGTATTAACTGTATCATGTAAATGCTAGAGGTGCAATTTTTTGCCAATACTAACATCAATTTTTTTCCCCTTCTCCACTCCCACTCCACAGCCCCAGTTTTGGTCCGAGGGATGCTATGAAGATCTATTATTTTGTGGGGTGGGTATGGGAAAGAGAACAGCTTTTTGCTATTTCCTGTGTACAATATGATTAAATATGCTTGACTCTTTGCCTCTTTGCTATGATGAAGTCAGATGAATTATGGTATTATATTTGTATCCGTGGTGAAGTTTTGCCGTTTGTTTCAGACTTGCTCAGCTTTGGGTTGAACTCATTATTACATCATTGGTGATCATCCAGTCATCCAGAAGACAAGCAGAAGGAAATCCTGTAGATCATTCTGAAATAATGGGTTTTATGGAGAAGGATGACATGTCCTGATTTACATGTTAGAAAGCTCACATTGACTCCTGAATAGAAGGAACTATTGAGGGAAATGGAAGCAGAGAGGCCACTGGGATGCTTTGTGCAGGCCCATGGGAAGGCTATCCTGTATGAGGGTGATATTTATGAACATAGACAGAAGAAATTAGGCATATTTGAGACATGTCTCAGTAAAATGGATGCCTCAATTAAAACATTTATTATTAAAGCAAAGACATTTTGAGTTGCAGTATAATTTCCAGTTCTACAGAGGATATACATTTTCATTTATTTTTTCACTGGTCCAAAACATTTATTGTAACCTTTATAGGGAGTTTCAGACCCCTCTACCTTCCAAAACTCTTTCTCAGTATCCTGAGAAGAGCGAAGTGATATGAATATTCAATCGCATTTAGGATAGGCTGAGAGTTGAGAAATTATTCTGGTTTGCTTTCAGGATTGTAGTCTAGTTCTATCTGCCCCCTACTGCAGTAAAACAAATATGCCACGGGATCTTTATTGGTTACCAGGGATCCACATTGATGCATGAATCCCTTTGATGTATCCATTGGATGTGTTTTTTCAGGAGCCAAAAAAACATTGTGGCAGGATTTCTGCACATAGATTTTGGTTCCTGCCTGAGCATTATTCCATCCCATTAGGGATAATGGTGATTATACCATCTATAACAAGTAGCTGAGAATGAGGTAGTATGCAAACCTAAAAGGTGGCAGTTTTCTCAATTTGCTAGAGTGAATAATCCTATGAATCCAATTGATAGTCAGGAGACAGAGGTATTAGAACAGTACTTCAGATTTTACATGTCATGGCACACATACAAATAATAGCAGGTGTACAGTGCAGAGGACTAGGCTGCTCCCAGCTGAAGACCAGAGTCAGGGCTCAGACCCCTTGGGTACTGGATGGGAGCCTTGATGGAAGAAGAGTAGGTATCTATGGCATATTATTGACTCATTTGCTACCTACCAAATTTACTGGTTGAACTATTCTAGGTTGGAGGACTCCATGCAGAGAAAAGCCAAAAGTATGCCAAAGATGAGCCTTTAAAACCAGTTTTCTAAGTCATGGTATTTGTTTTCATTCTGAAGAATATTATTTACTCACTGACATTCTTGGTGTGGGAGTGCCCTCTTAGACTTAGTTTATGTTCTTATTCATGTAAATCAGACAACTCTATACAGAGTTGACAATTTGATTCACATCTTTGTTTAGTAACTTGCTCTATGATCACAGAGGAATCAACTGACCATAACAGATAAAACACTTATGCAAGCAGCATCAAGACTTCAGAATATATGTATGAAGAGATGGCAGTTTTGGAGTAGTGGGGCTGGAGGGGAGAATATCTGGAAAATTTCACATTTAAGACTAAGTCCATACAAGTCTTGATATTTTGAAGAGAGCAGCTTCCAGGGAACACATGGTGGAGCCTAAGGACAGTACCTCTACTTGCTAGCTCTTCAAAATACCCAGGGTGGGTTGGTGGTATTAGTATTAATTATTATGACAGTGATTTTGACATTGCTGAGGACTGAACACATGACAGCATAAATTTGGGTGATTGAATTGTATGTATTACCCTATAAAAATATAAAATTTAGAATATTATTTACAATATCCGGATCTTAGTAACTAGGGTTTTCTTTGCTCAGATTTTCACTGAATTGACCAGTTGTTTCTGTATTATTTTTCTAGACTGTCAGATGCCTTCCTAAATTTTCCTTCCCCACAAAAAAATTGTCTCAAAATTTCAAAAAAAGAAGTCCATTTGACCAGTACATTTATTGTATTTTTAATTTATTTTTTTGCTGTAGTTGTTTTTAAGAGTTGTTTCTGAACTTTTATTATTTTTTTAATGCAGTGAGACGTAAATAAGGTTTCTACTGTGTTTACTGAACCATTTCTTCCATGATACTAGTTTCTTCAACAGTCAGATTTTTGCATGAGGCATAAATACAACTGGTCAGCTATATGCTGATAGTTATTCACTTTTCTGATCCTAAAGCTTAGCCTATAGGTGGTTAATGGAAAGGAGGTTGACCTCTGTTTTATTCAGCTTTCTTCACTGCTGTGATTAAATGACTGGACCAGAACAATTGTAGAGGAGGAAAAGTTTATTTGGAGGCTATGGTTTCAGAAGTCTCAATCCATAGATAGCAGGCTCCATTCCTTGGGGCTCGAGTGAGGTAGAATATCATGGCAGAAGAGTGTGGCAGAGGGAAACAGTTCACAGGGTGAT
>PVHX01015995.1:0-44717 GCA_004024805.1 Geosciurus inauris
AGCAGTGTGTTCTGGAACATTTAGTTAAAACTTTATTAAAAATCATTTTATATATACTATGCCCTACAAAATGAAGAAGGATATTGGAACAAAATTCAATGAGAGTCACAGAGTGGACAGAAATGGTGTTTATGAAAATGGATGTGACACTAGAAAATGTTTGGGAGGTGATAACACGTGCAGCATTATTTCTTTAATGCTTCAAACTAATTCACTTTAAATTTTAATAATCCACTCCATAGTACTTAATCTTTTTACATTCTCAAAGATACAAATTTTAAATAGCTGTAATGTGCTTTTTATATAAAAATTGTATCTCAATAAGGAAAAATACATATTCACATGAAATTAATTTTAAATTTATCCTTGAGATCTTAAATAAATACAGACACTATAATTACATGGGAACAGTGATCCAAATATGAGTATGCTAAATTTTTATGTTATACTTGCATAAATATATACATATAAACTTTTTCCACTTTTCATATTCATCTTTAAATCATCAAGATGTCTTTGTGAATGTTTAGAATCATACCATGAATTCACAGATGCTGAAACTTTCACCAAATAAATGCCCCCTAGAAGCAGATGTAACAGAAATCTGGAGAGTATGTGGCATGCTAGAAGAAGGCACTCCTCTGTTGTAAAAGAAAAAAGAACTGAAAATCACATGTCCTCAATAAGTAAATTATATGCCCATAATTTCTCTCTCAACAGAGAAGACAGAGATGACTAAGGACAATCATTCCTTAACAGATTTCATCCTCATGGGGTTTATAGATCAACCAGACCTAAAGACCCTTCTGTTTGTGGTGTTCTCTGCCATCTATCTGGTCACCATGGTGGGGAATCTTGGGTTGGTGGCCTTGATTTACTTGGAGCACCGTCTTCACACACCAATGTACATCTTCCTGGGCAACCTGGCTCTCATGGATTCCTGCTGTTCCTGTGCCATCACTCCCAAGATGTTACAAAACTTCTTTTCTGAGGACAGAAGGATTTCCCTCTATGAATGCATGGCACAATTTTATTTTCTGTGTCTTGCTGAGACTGCAGACTGCTTTCTTCTGGCAGCAATGGCCTATGACCGCTATGTGGCCATATGCAGCCCCCTGCAGTACCATACCCTGATGTCAAAGAAACTCTGCATTCAGATGACCACCGGAGCCTACATAGGTGGAAACCTCCATCCTACAGTTCATGTAGGGCTTCTCTTTAGGTTAGTTTTCTGTGGGTCTCATCAAATCAATCACTTCTTTTGTGATGTCCTTCCATTATACAGACTCTCCTGTGTTGACCCTTATATTAATGAACTGATGATACTTATATTGTCAGGTTCTATTCAAATCTTTACTATTACTGTAGTGCTAATCTCTTACTTTTATATTCTTTTCACTATATTTACAATGAAATCCAAAGAGGGAAGAGGAAAAGCTTTCTCTACTTGTGCATCCCACTTTCTTTCTGTGTCAATATTCTATGGTTCTTTGCTCTTCATGTATATTCGGCCAAATTCACTTAATGAAGGTGATAAAGATATTCCTGTTGCTATTTTTTATACTCTAGTCATTCCACTATTAAACCCTTTCATTTACAGTCTAAGAAATAAGGAAGTAGTAAATGTTATTAAAAAATTTGTGATAAAAAGATAACTTTGTACCATTCTGGAATGAATATTGTCCATCTCCCTTGGAACATTAATTTTAATTTTATAATAACTTTTTCTTAATTTACAGATACTTAGAAAGTGGAAAATGCCTATTTCCAGAATAGAATCTTAAATTCTGAAATAGGATGATATTGCTGTCAAATTAATTTAGAAATAGAGGTTGTATTAAAGTATACTTCAAAATATAAGGTACCGCATTCCATCAGATATGAACTAAATAATATTTCCTGATTGCAGATGTAAAATCAGTCTCGAGTTTTGACAAATCCAAAAAATGTCATGATTAATAGTCACTATATATAAAGGAAGATATATTTAATATTTTTTTGCAAATTTGAGTTTCAAATCATAATCTATAATCCCAGGAACATTCCAAGATTTCAGATAGTTATATTTATTTAATCAATGCCATCTATGAGAAGCAAAGAATACTTGAATTTGATTTGCATTTTGACTTCAGGTGTTTCAGAAAATTAGGTTTAATGTGTGTGCAGAGATAATATCCTCCAATTAAAGATGTTTTCCTTTTTAATGGCAATCATTTTTACTCTCAAATTCTCTGAAATCAAAATTACCTATATGTTGGTGATTTATCAGTCTGTATTTTACAACACTGCTATTCATAATGATAATCACAAAGATTTTATTTTTTCATAGAGTTTTTTATATGTCCAACCTATATGAGACTAATTACTTAACATATCAATTAAACTAATTTTTTTCTCCCAGACTTTATTACTTCTTCCTTTACGTGTCAACCATGTCACATATGATTTTATGTTACCGGTATTCAAACTGTGCCTGAATTATTCGGATATTCAGTAAATATTTTGTTCAAAATGGATTTTTGTACCTATGTTAATATAAAATGGATTTAATATTTTTATTTTTGAATGATAAATTTTTTTTAGTTCTGTTTAATTTCCAATCTGATAAACAGATATTATGTATAATCAAAGGCTCTTAGGGTTTGAAATGTATTTTAAAACATAATCCAGAGACCAAAAAGTTTGTAAAGCTCTGAACTGGATGGATCTTGTCCACACTGTATTTTAATGGTCATTTTCAGTTGTCAGAATTATATCCATTGAATTACATTAAATCTGTATAACACTTTTGGTAGTATGACCATTTTGACAATATTAATTCCTCTCCACCTCCTTTGTGATATTATAGGCAAATACAGTATGCAAAAATTATATTTCTAAATTTGGCATATGTAAAATCATATAATTTACATATTTTCGTATGTAATATCTGTTTAAATCATGTATGAGATAAAAGAAGAAAATATGTCTTTAAATAGTGTTATATTATTGCATAATTACTATCACTAGTGTTTTGGGTATGTGTCTATGTGCGTGTATACGTGTGTGTGTGTGTGTGTGTGTGTGTGTGTGTGGACAAAATACTTTGAGAAAACTTACTTTCAGCATTTACTTTAAAATGTATGTGCTGGCCACAAATTTTCTCATCTTTTCCTTATCTGAAGGGATGGGTTGAATGTGGTTTGTCCCCTCTGAAATTCCTATTGGAATATAATACCCTTCCTATGGTTATAAAGTGGGCAGAAATTTTATTAGACTATAGCATTTGGTCCCTGATGAACAGATACACAAAAATATTTAATAAAATATTAGCAAACAACTTTCAAAAACATATGAAGAATATAGTACCTGATGATCAATTGGATTTCATTCCAGGATGTCACGTTGCTTCAACATACACTGTTATAATAATATAATAATATAATATAATATAATATAATTCACCACATAAATAGAATTAGAACAAGAATCACATGACCATCTCAATAGACACAGAAAAGGCTTTGACTAAATCCAATACCCATTCATGTTAAAAATGCCAGAGAAACTATGATAGAAGGAATGTATCTCAACATTGCAAAGGAA
Source organism: Geosciurus inauris (assembly GCA_004024805.1). Taxonomy (NCBI): domain Eukaryota; kingdom Metazoa; phylum Chordata; class Mammalia; order Rodentia; family Sciuridae; genus Geosciurus; species Geosciurus inauris. The sequence continues at coordinate 3,586 of PVHX01015995.1, forward strand.
CTTACCTACAACAAACACAAAGCCAACATCATAATCAACAAAGAAAATCTGAAAGCATTTTCTTTAAAATCAGAATAAGACAAGCATGTTCACTCTCACTATTACTTTCATACCATTCTTGAAACTCTTGCCAGAGCAATAAGGCAAGAAAAGGAAATTAAAGTGATATAAAAAGGAAAAGAAGAAGTCAAATTATCTCTGTGTTCTGATAACACAATTCTTAATCTACAAGACTCAAAAAACTCCACCAAAAGAATTCTAGAGATTATTTTAAAATTTATTAAAGTAGAATTCAAGATAAACAAACATCAATCAATAGCTTTCCTTTTTCCAATGCTGAGTCTATTGAAAAAGAAATTACAAAAACTATACCATTCACAATAACCTCAAAAAATACTTAGCAATAAAACTAATCAAGGTGAAAGACCTTTACAATGAAAAGTATAGAACACTGAAGAAAGAAATCAAGGATGGAATGATCTCCCATGTCCTTGGATAGACAGAAGTAATATCATCAAAATGGCCATAACACCAAAAGGGCTATATAGATTCAATGCCACTCCCATCAAAATGTCCATAACATTCTTCAAAAACTGGGGAAAAAAACAGTCCTAGAAAAAAAATGGGCTAGTATCTACAAGTTGTGATACAAATGCTGGGACAAACCTGCCCTGCAGCCAAGTTCTGCGGGATTTTGTAATTTAACAACAGTTATTTAAATGCAATGAATTTTTATTTTAGGGATTCTCAAGTATACAAATATCTTCATGTGTATGACTGTATTTGTGTAAACATAAGCAAATGAAAATAAGTAGATATATAGACTTTAAATTGTATTTAAAAATAAATAGAAAAACAAGCCTAACATGCATTTGAAAGAATAAAAGACCAAAAATAGTCAAATCCATATTAAGCAAGAAGAATGATGCTGGAGGCATCACAATACCTGATCTCAAATTATACTACAGAGCTATAGTATCAAGAACAGCATGATATTGATGCTAAAATAGACATGAGGATCAATGAAATAGAATTAGAAGACACAGAGAGAAACTCACAGAGATACAGTCATTTGATACTTGACAAAGGTGCCAAAAACATGTGTTGGAGAAAAGACAGCCTTTTTAACCAACAGTGCTAGGAAAATTGAATATCCATATGGATAAAAATGCAAATAGATCGCTGTCTTCCACCCACCACAAAAATTCAACAGAAATTGGATCAAAGATGAAAGAATTAGACCATAAACTTTGCAACTGCTAGAAGAAAACGTAAGTTCATCACTCCATTATATTAGCCCAGGCACAGACCCTTAGGCATAGGTGTCTCTTTCATATGCTGATTTCATTTATTTTGGATATATATTCAGTGGAGATATATATTGCTGGACTATTTTAAAATCCTATCTTTCATTTTTTAGGAGATTCTATAGTGCTTTACATAATGGTGCTACTAGTTTACTTTCCCACCAGCAGTGCCCAAGAATTCCCTTTTCTTTGCATACTCACCAAGACTTATTATCATTAATTTTTTTTCACAATAAACATTCTTATACACATGAGGTTGTACTTTATGGTGGTTTTGGTTTGCATTGCCCTAGTGGTTAGCAATGTTGAGACTTTTTTCACATACCTGTTGGCCATGTATATATCTTGCTTGGAAAATATTCATTTAGGACCATATTTAATTGTGTTATTTTTTATTGCTACTGAGTTATTGCTTTATGCATACTGAATGTGAACCCCTTGTCAGATATACATATTGCAAGTATTTTCTCCTGATTTATAGATTGTTCCTTCCCTCTATTATTATTTCCTTCATTGTGCTGAAGCTTTCTAGTTTGATGCAATCCCTTTTGTTTATTATTGCTTATGTTTCCTTGTTGTTGGGCTCCTCTTCAAAAAAATCCTTGCCTAGTCCAATGTTCCACAGCATTCCCTGTGTATTTCCCTCTAGTAGTTTCATAGGTTCACATATGATATTTATGCCTTCAATCAATATTTAGTTGATTCTTGCAAATGCTGAGAGTTTGGTGATGAGTTTTTTCCTTCTGCATGTAGATATTCCATTTTAGCATTTCATTTATTTAAAAGAATTTATTTTTCTAATATGTATTCTTAGCATCTTTTTATAAATCCTCAGCTGTAGATGTGTGGGTTTACTTCTAGACTGACTGTTCTACTCCATTGTTCCATGTCTCTTTTTATGCCGATATTATGCTATTTGATAACAACAACTGTATGATATATTTTGAAGTCAGGTATTGTTATGAATTGGTTCTGCTTTGTTTCTCTATCTTAAAATAGCCTTGGATATTCAGAGTATTTGTTCTTTTATATAAATTTTAGTATTATTTTCAAGTCCTGTGAAGAAGCTTAATGATATTTTGAGGAGGATAGCAATGAATCTATAGATTGCTTTGGCTAGTATGGAAATTTTTGATAATGTCAATTCTGATCCATGGACAATTTTTGGTCTACTTCAATTTCTTTCATCAATGCTTTATAATTTTCATTGCAGAGATCCTTCATATCTTTGGGTTCATTTATATTACAATATTTTATTTTATTTTATAGCTATTATAAATAGGATTATTTTCTTGATTTATATTTGAGATAATTTGCTATGGATAATTAGTAGTGCTATTGATTTTTGTATGTTGATTTGGGGTTTTTTTTTTTTTTTTTTTTTTTTTTTTTGGTACTGGAGATTGAACTCAGGGGCACTCGACCACTGAGCCACATCACCAGCCCTATTTTGTGTTTTATATAGAGACAGGGTCTCACTGAGTTGCTTAGTGTCTCGCTATTGCTGAGCCTGGTTTTGAACTCGCGATTCTCCTGTCTCAGCCTCCCTAAGTGCTGGGATTACAGGCTTGCGCCACTGCACCTGGCTTGTATGTTGATTTTGTATCCTGCAACTTTCCTGGCTTCATTTATTAGTTCTCATTGCTTTCTAGTGGAGTCTTTGGGTTTTTCTATGTATCAAATTAAGCCATCTGCAAAGAGTATCAGTTTGACTTCCTCTTTTCCAATTTGAATACCTTTTATTTCTTTGTTTTGCCCAATTTCTCTGGCTAGGACTTCTAGCACTATGTTTAGCAAAAACAGTGGAGCAGACATACTTGTCTTGCTTTACACCTTAGAGAGAAAGTTTTCAGTTCTTCACCATTAAGTATAAAGATATCAGTTTGCTTTTTATAAATGTCCTTTATTGGGTTGAAGTAAGTGATTCCTTATTTTTAATTCTCTTTTTGAGTTTGAATTCATTAAATATATTAAATGCATTAAATGTTTAATGAATACTAATTTGTTTGACATCACTTTACTCCCTTAAAAATTACAACATTTATAATGAAGAAGTACCAGTATGTTTGACAACTTTCAATTTGTGTATCTGTTCTTTTGTTTGGATTGTGTGCTTATATTGCTATTTCTTTATTTTCTTCTTTTAAAATTAAATTTGAGATATGAAATAATACCATTTCCACAAGAGTCCCCCACCTTCCCTCTCTAGCTTCCCACTTCACCTATATCACAACTGTCATGTTCAAAATATAGTGGTAACATAATTATGAGATAGCATATATAGTGTTCATAGTAAAAGTTCTGAGATATTTTTATATGAAAATATTTTTCTTGCACAAAAGTTTCTTTCTAGAAATTAATAATAAATTGGGCTTATTCTTTGATTCATATCTTTCTTTGTTATGGATTCAGTTATAGATATTTTTCTTCAGAATTTGAAATACTTTTTAAAATTATTTTCACATTAGGATAACTATCAGTTCCATAGTTTTCTTGAGAATGCTCTTCAAGAAACTCTCTGACCTTCTACCTCTTTCCACTCTAGTTGTTCTTTAGGATAACTATTGGTGATCATGAAACCTAAGAAAGAATTAGCAACATAACATTTTCCTATCTTGTGTCCTTAAATGTTGATATGATTTTTTTTATGTGTGATCTTTTCAAACAGAATAAATGACAACTATAATTTCAGTCAGATACCAAAATAAAATGTATACCTAAACTTTTTTCAATGTTCAAATTTTTCATACTTTTTCTAATTACCTGAAAATATCTTAAGACTCATATGAAATAATCAATGCTTGTAATGAAATTTTAGAACACATGGTGGAGTAGGTGAAAAGTAAGTGATATACAAAGTGATATATGGAACCAAGTACAAAACACATATGTAAACTCATCTTCTCTAAAATTCTGAATATGAGAAAGTTCTCATTCAAATCTATAGAGAAATGATTTCATTTGCTATTTTCATTTAACAATAAAGTTGTATTCCTTTTCACATCTTACACCAAACTGTATTTCATGTGGACTAAAAATATAACCTGTGTTACTTTTTCATTGCTGTAACCAAAATACTTCACAAGAACCACATAGAGGCACAAAAGATTCCTTTGGGTTCATGGTTTCAGAGGTACTGTCTGTGCTCAACTAACTCCACAGATCTTAGCTTGAGATGATGGTGGATGGGCATGTCAGAGGAAAGATGCAAAGATTCTCACTTAGGCAACAGGGAGGAAAGAGAGAGAAAGAGAGTATGTGTGTGTGTGTGAAGGACCAAGGACAGATGTAGTCCATGGACACACCGACAGTGACATACTTCCTCCAGGCACATGAAACCTACCTATATTTACCAGCCAATAATCCATTCCAATGGTTAATCCATCAAATATGGTAATCCACTAATGAAGTTACAGATCCCATAGTCCAATATTTTCACTTCTGAATATTGCTGCTTTGTCTAATTCATGAACTTTTTAGAGGACATTCTTAGATTCAAAGCATTAACAGACTCAAAATTAAATGCAAATGATGGAAGAAATAATCTTGGAATATTAAAGGGCTTTATTACCAAAGCAGAAAAGTCAGAAATCACAAACACAATAATAGATGAATGTGATTCCCCTGATACTTTAACAATCCACTTCCCCATTTTTATGGTCTGTTTTTTATCACCATCAAACTGTCTCCACAATTTCTATTTCCCAGAATCCCTTTTAAATGATTTCTGATCAGATTTACTCAAAGGGAGATACAGATAAGAAGTTGGAGCTGGGCACGGTGGCACACGCCTGTAATCCCAGTACTTTAGGAGGCTGAGACAGGAGAATTGCTAGTTTAAAGTCAGCCTCAGCAATGGTGAGGCACTAAGCAAATCAGTGAGACTATGTCTCTAAATAAAAACACACACTAGAGCTAGGAATGTGGCTGTGTTCAAGTGTCGCTGAGTTCAATCCCTGGTACCAAAAAAAAAGAAGAAGAAGAAGAAGAAATTGGAGAAGGTATGGAAATAAACCACAGTATATCTCCTTTGTCTGCCACAGCCTGAGTCCTCAGTTTAACTGTATCTCCTCAGTGGGTCCCGTTCCTGCAGTATAACTTCACCTAGAGCCAGAATCTTGAGTTGGGTTAACAACATTTCTCCCTGTAGGAGATTACCACCAGGACTAATCTCTGGGATGTTGTTTAACCCATTGTAACTGTTTCCTGAGTTACATTTTCTCTCACTACCTGACAAGAGGTATACTTTTCTAAATAGACCCTGATACGGTAACTATGTAAAAGTTAAAAACTTCTATATGACAAAAAGTAACAAACAAGGCATACAGCCAATTAATAATCCAAGAAACATTAAAGGCAATTGTTTAAGAAAGTTAATCCCCTTCTTGCTGTACAAGGAGCTTTTCCAAGTCATTACAAAAAGAGTAAACATTGGAACAGAAAGAAACGCCAATAGACATTCATCAAAGAAATGATACCAAAGGCCAAGGAGTTGGAGAAAATATGTTCAACTTAAGTAAATTTAATGAGAAAATTAGAACATCATGGAATTTTTACCATGTTATGATCTTGGCTGTGATAAGAAAGAAGAGTTATGGGTTGGGCAAATATTAAAAGTTTGATGACATCCAAATTGTTAAGGGTATAATGAGGCAGGGTACTTCCCCCAAAATAACACAAAATTTCTGGAAAGTACTTTAGCCAAATTGATCAGAAGACTTTAAATTGCTCATAACATTTCATCGACAATTTCTTTTCTTTTGTAGTAGTAAACAAGAACATTTTTAAGGAAATTAATTAGTAGCTTTGTTCTAATAGGGGAAATGTGAATTAAAATGTGTATAAATTCATCAAAATGGAATGAGTTGACATAGTGATACATAACTGTCTACTTCCAATTATGTGTAGATTTTTAGTTGGTAATACAGAGAAATTTCTGGAATATAGAGAAATTTAAATCACTTTTAATTAAAGTTCTGCTTCTCTAAAGGAAAATAAGAATTCTGAAAAGACATAGATTGCATAGTTAATCATAGTTGTTTTTAGGTAGCCATCAAGGGTACATAACCCCATGTGTTTTAATTTTCCTATTATGCATTTATGCCTAAAGTAACTTTTATAATAAAAACTTTCCATTTTGAAAAAAGTAAATGCATAAAAAACTGCAAGATATTGCCATTATTTTTTCTGTTCATAAAGCTACCTTCACTTTCTACTGTTTTTATGCCACTGTTTCACTGACATGTCTAGACAGAATCAGGCTAGCTTGATTCGGCACCTGGTCCTTGAGTTTGAAAGTCAAGTTGAATCAATAGGCTGGATAGGGCCACTTGGAACGAGGAGTTGGACTATTTCTCCTAAACATCTTGGATTTGACATGGCCACTTATAGCAATCCCACTTCACCTTTTCTGGAAGTGCTTTGATCCAGGTGCACTCAGAGTTTCAGCAGGAACTTGGTGTGGAGAGTAATGAAATTGAGTAATAAGCTATAATAAGCCCAAGACCTTTCAGAAACATCTACACAAGGGGAGAAAAGTCAGAAATCACGGACCCAGAATGAGGACAATGATGTGATTTGAAGAAGATGAAGAAATGGTTAGTAATATGGATACATTTTTACATTACAGATACTATTACATTTTGCGCACAGAATTGTGAGGAGTGGTAGGTAGTAGCCAGCAATGAGAAATGAAATGTATTGCAAGGCCACAAATGTTCTTTAAATTAGTTTAAGTTCTTATTTAAACTACTTCCAAAATAGACCAGAAGGCAAAGGGCACTAGTTAATTTGTAGAAAATAAACAGATACAAAGGAGCTAATGGGAAAAGACATCAAAAGAAAAGGATTAATGGGGCTAACTCTTGACAAGGTCCACTGAGGTTGGTGTGAAGCTAGGAGTTTACATTTATGGCTATAGGAGTTTCCATTTGTCTAGGAAGGAAGATTCCTTTAGTAGCACAGGCACACTAGGGTAACTTCCGACCAGCTATTGACCCCCATGCCCACATTAACATGGACTGACTTGTAGATGAAGCCCCCCTGCATAGGATGGCTACCATGACAGTTCAAGAGAGGATCAACTAAGGTGAAAAACTCCACCACCTGACATGCAGGAGGAGTTGAACACGCAATTGGCAAATAGTACAGAAAGTGGTCCCAATTCTGCTCATAAATATCAAATAGTAATAAATTTGGAGACTTAGCAGTGTCTCCTTTGTTGTTCTCTGTTTGGAAGTAGCCCATTCTATTGAGAGTGCTCTCTGCTTAAGCCTCACTTTGCTTTTATTTTACTTCCACCTCACTTTCACTTATAATAAAGTCTTGCATAGCCTTTTGTGTCTGACTTTAAATGTTCTTTCATCAGAACACAAGAAGCAAGGTTTGGAGTTTTAGCTCCTCACTTTCCTGTGACTAGGAAAATTGTAAAAGTTAGAACAGTTAAGTACGAGTTAGCAAAATGATCTTCAGATATACTTCAGTGAAGGGCCTTCACTTTCACCTCATTGTCTCATAAGACATCTTTAATTAATTTCAAATGGTTTGTTTGTTTTCAGTACTTATGATCTCTAGAGAATTACATGATTTCAATGCAGGGTGATCCCTTTAGGATATGATGGAAAACTTTAACTGGGCAGTGTAAGGGACAGGATTATTAGTAATAATCTGTAGATAGTCTCTGAAATTTTATTCTCCTGATCTCAAATACTTTTGAGAGCAAGCTACATATGTATTCTAAATTCTAGAACCTTTACCATAAATGAAAAAGAGCATTTGAAAGAAGTTATTCTCAGAAAAATCTGGGTAAGAGAACTACTGCAACATATTTTTATTTCTAATTTTTGTGACCATAAATATTTTCTTTTCTGAACTACTTACTATTTTCTTTGTTCTTAGGTTTTAAAACCACTCTTATCTTTCTAGCTTTTCTCAAAATCATATAGTATAACAAACAGGATGAGAAACAATGATGTAAATTCTCTAATTTTCTCCATATAAGAACAAATTTTAAAATAGATAGCTAAGCTCATAAAAAATTCAGTTAAAAATTCAGCCTAGTACCTTGAAAGTTATTTATAACTTAATTACATGACTCGAATTTAGTAATTTAGGGCAAAGAATTTTCTACTATATTACTTGATTATGGAAGTACAAACACATTTTTGACAGTGGAATTTATATGACATGATTTCTCAGTAGATATGTCCCTAGATATCATTAAATAATAAGAGAAAATAGCCTCTTAAAGCAAAACAAACTTTGAATTCAAACTTTCTGTTAAGATTTAAAGGTTGTTCTCTTTTTCTAAGTGTTTATACCTGAAATAAAAAGATGAACCTAAAAGGTTTGTTATCTATTATGATATACTTCAGAGAATCTTAAAAATTTTCTTAGATAACTGAAAAATACTAGAAATGAATCAATTTAGATGAAATAAAGATATATAAGTTTCTTAAGATTATGATGATGAAAATTTTCCTTGTAGATTGCTTTTCAAAGATAACAATGTGCAGAGACAAAGAGGTTACTAAGGATTATTACTAGATAAACCAGTTCACCCATAGTGCAAGTTATGATTAACATTAATTCTGCTTTTTTCCCATAGCATTTTACAGCTACTTTCACAGAAGCATGAAATTTGTATAAATCTCCAAAAAATGTTTGTAATATAATTAGAAAAATTTTCAGATATGGGCAATAAAATAAAGCAGTGTACATTAAACAGGAGAAATTGTGTTGGGTATAGAAGAAATGCTCTGAAATTCAGAAAAGAAGATTATTGTGCTCTGGAACATTCAGTTAAAACTTTATTGAAAAGCATTATATATAACCTATGACCTACAAAAAAAAGAGAAGGATTTAGATATTTGGGGGAAAATAATCAATGGAAATCATGGAATGGAAAGGGTCAGTGTGTGTGAAAATAGTTGTGAGACCAGGAAAGGGATGAAAGGTAATAATGTGGAAAGTTATTGCTTTCATGTTCCAAGGTAATTCACTTTAAAGACAGTCAACTCCATCATCTTTAGTGATAGTTCTACAATCTCTAAGATATTAATTTAAAATGTCTAAAATACGACCTTTTAAAAATACTTAATCCTGTAAAACAATATATAAAAACATGTTTCTTGTAATAAAAAATGCACATTTGTAGGAGACCTGGTCACACAAGTGTGGTACAGGAAGAGCTGCCAGGCTGTGCAGGCTGGAACACCCTGCTCTCTCTGGTCTTGGAACACCAAGACTTGGCCACAGCCCCTTGCCAACTGATGTTCCCGGAGACTTCTCTCCCCTTGGCCCTGGCTCTTTGCCAACTGATATGTCTGGACTTCTCTTCTTCTGATCTTGGCTCCTTGCTGGCGGGCCCAGCTTCTTGCCAGCTTCCCCTAGTCCCGGACTGATACCAACCCGGACTGATACCGGCTCCGGCTTCTTGCCAGCTTATTGTCAACTATGATCTTTTAGGTAATTGGCTAAAAATCAATTAGGTAATCCTCTGGTTGGACACTCTTATGTATATATGCTCCTGTATTCCAATAAACCTTTGAGCTGTGTAATAAACACTGCCTCCTGGTGCCTGATTCCTGGATTGGTTGGCACCGCCACACTCACCTCCCATCGGACCACCCTATTCGAGAATTCTCAACACACATTCATAGGTAAATTGTTTTAAAATTATTTTAGAGGATCTTAAATAAACACTAATACTACAAATACTTAGGTACAATCACCCAATTATTATGCCCATGTTTTATATTATAATTGAATAAATGCATACTGTAAGTATCATACACTGTATTATCAAAATGTGTTTGTGAATGTTAAAAGTTATTCCTTGAGCTCATAGTTACTAACTCCTAATAGTAATTATAGTTGTAATCTTGAGAGTATTATAGCATGCCAGAAGAAGAAACCCCTCTGTTATTAAAAGAAAAAAATAGTTGAAAATTATATACTCTCAATTAGAACATTATATGCACATAATTTCTCTCTCAACAGAAAAGCTAGAGATGACTAAGGACAATTACTCCTTAACAAGAGATTTCATCCTCATGGGGTTTACAGATCAACCAGACCTAAAGACCCTTCTGTTTGTGGTGTTCTCTGCCATCTATCTGGTCACTATGGTGGGGAATCTAGGTTTGGTGGCCTTGATTTATATGGAGCGTCGTCTTCACACACCAATGTACATCTTCCTGGGCAACCTGGCTCTCATGGATTCCTGCTGTCCCTCTGCCATCACTCCCAAGATGTTACAGAACTTCTTATCTGATGACAGAAGGATTTCCCTCTATGAATGTATAACACAATTCTATTTTTTCTGTTTTGCTGAAACTGTAGACTGCTTTCTTCTGGCAGCAATGGCCTATGACCGCTATGTGGCCATATGCAGACCCCTGCAGTATCACACCCTGATGTCAAACAAACTCTGCATGACCATGGGAACCTACATAGTGGGAAACCTCCATCCTACAGTTCATGTAGGGTTTCTCTTTAGGTTAGTTTTCTGTGGGTCTCATCAAATCAATCACTTCTTTTATGATGTCCTTCCATTATACAGACTCTCCTGTGTTGATCCTTATATCAATGAATTAATGGTACTTATTTTGTCAGGTTTTATTCAAATCTTTACTATTACTGTAGTGCTAATCTCTTATTTCTATATCCTCTTCACTATATTCACAATGAAGTCCAAAAAGGAAGAGGAAAAGCTCTATCCACCTGTGCATCCCATTTCCTCTCTGTGTCAATATTCTATGGTTCTCTGCTCTTCATGTACATTCGGCCAAATTCATTTAAAGAAGGCAATAAAGATATACCTGTTGCTGTTTTTTATACTCTAGTCATTCCTCTGCTAAACCCTTTCATTTATAGTCTAAGAAATAAGGAAGTAATAAATGTTATCAAAAGAATTGTGATGAAGAGATAATTTTGAAACATTCTGAAACACATATCATCTCCCTTAGAAAACTGATTTCAACTTGATAATACCATCTTCTTAAACTACACATACTGAGAAAGTGGGAAATACCTGTTTTGGAATAAAATATTAAATTCTGATGATGAATTAAATATTAAAAATATGATGATATTGCTGTCAAATTAATTTAGAAAACAGAGATACTGCTAAAGTGTACTCCAAAATATGAGATACCTCATTCCATTAGATATAAACTAAAGTGATATTGTAAATGTAAAATCCATCCCAATTTTTGACAAATCCAAAAATACTAGGAATAAATCACCATGTATAGAGGACTCCACTGTTTAATATTTTTTTGCAAATTCTTGAATCCTAAAACAAAATCTTACAATTTGAAGCTCATTCCAAGATCTCAAATACTAGTATTTGCTTATGCAACACCATCTCTGGAAAGCAAACTATATTTGAATTTCCTTTTCAAATTGATTTTAGGTCTGTCAGGAGACTATGTTTGAATGTGTGTACAAAGATAATGCTCTCTAAATAAGAGTTTTTGTTTTAGGTGTCAGTCATTTTCACTCTCAAACTCTGTGAAATCAAAAGTACCTATATATGGTGCATCGTTGATTTGTATTTTATAACAATATTATTCATAATGAAAATCATAAGATTTTTATTTTTCAAACACTTTGCTTTATATGTCCAACATATATGAGACTATAATTAACGTATCAATTAATCAAGTTTTTTTCTCTCAGATTTCATTACTTCTTTCTTTGTGTGTACCACATCTGATTTTATATTACCAGTACTCAAACTGTGCCTGAATTATTGGGTATTCTATAAGTATTTCTTTCAAAATATTTTTGTGTACCTATGTTAGAATAAAATTAATTTAATTTTTTATAAATTTGATTGACAAATGTTTTTAGTTTTTCTGTTTTAATTTCTAATCTAGAAAATACCAACAGATATTACTTATATTTGCAAAGTGTCTTAGGGTATAATATATGTTTCACAAGTATAAAAGAATCCAGAGACCAAAAAGTTTGAGAAGCTCTGAATTGGATGGATATCATACACATTGTATTTTAATGCTAATTTTCGGTTCTCAGAATTATATCCATTGATTTTCTTTCCCTTTTCTAATAGCAGCATGGTTTCCATTGTGTATTTCAGCACCACCCACCACTAATCCTCTCCAACACTGAGTCCCAGACATCTGTTGATGAAACACTATGTGACTTACTTGGGGCCATTGAGACAAAAGAGGTGATTTTTCTGGGAGTTCTTGGAAATGAGTTTCCTTTATTTTAAAAGGCATTCACACACACACACACACACACACACACACACACACAATTCATCTTGCTCTCTCTAAATAAATGAATAGGTGTGAAATCTGTTACAGCCTACTCCTATTTAGTCATCAGAAAGAAAATCAGCCTACGATCATAGTCAACACTCAAGGGTTGAACTGAATGAATCCATGGAATACAAATTTAAAATGTATGGAATAAATCATGTCTTACTGTTATATAATCCAATAAATCTTACTGTTTAAGATTTGTTGGAAAAGGTTTTGTTTGCAACAGATTAAATGCTAGCTACAACAATTATGTCTCTTGCATGTATCCCTTAATGCTCAAATGAATCTCACACATTCCCTTAGTTAACAAATATCTTTTCAGTGTATTCATGTCACTATTTATCACATTTATTAAGTCTTTTATTCTCATTATTATTTTTCATTATCAATAACCCCAAAATAAAAAGTTGAAAGGCAGAGAGATTTCCTAATTTATCTACAGAGATAAAATGGTGCAGCTCAGGAATCAAATCCAGGATATTTGGTTCCAGAATCCATGCCTTAACCATTAAGACATGCTATAAATTAAATAATCTGAATATAGAACAAGTGAGGAATCTTTAGGAATCTAAGTTATCCTTGGTAATCAGGAAATGCATGTCAAAAATAAATTGAGATTTCTTCTCACTTCACTTTGGCAACCATAAAGAATACAAGTAACAATACATGCTGGCAAGGATTTAGGGGAAAAGTTACACTCAAACATTGTTGGTGGGACTGAAAATTAGTACAAATACTTCAGCAAACAGTTTGGAGATTCCTCAGAATAGGAATAAACTTACCACATGACCCAACTATCGGCGCTCCTTGTTTTTTATCCAAAAGAACTAAAATCAGTTCTGATATATGCATGCTTATGTTTACAGCAGTGAAATTCACAATAGACAATTACGAACCCAGGCTAGGTGTCCTTTAATAGATGAATGGATAAAGAAAATGTGTTATATATACACACACTAAAGTTTTACTCAGCCATAAAAACAAATGCAATTATGTCATGTATTTGAAAATGGATGGAACTGAAGAATTTCCAGCTAAATGAAAGGAAGTCAAAGGTGGAATGCTTTCTCCCATATATATAAATAAGATAAAAATATAAAATTTTTAAAGAAATATCTCATGAAACTAGAAGTAGAGTAGGGAAAGGGGATGGCAGGGAAGGAGAAAGGATAACAATGGGGAAGAACTGCAGAATAAAATGGACCCATTTTATTTTAGTTAGGTTATTTATTCCAGATCTCTTTCTTTCTTTATAATAGGTGGCTTGTTAATACTGTGTGGATTCCTTCTTGCTCAAAATGTTTTACCAGTGATGATACTATTCATTAACACTCCTTGCTAGGATTCAATATTACATTTGAAGGTGGAAAACTGGAGATTTTGCCCCATTTAGATGCCTTCATTCTAAGAAGAGATTTACCTCAAAGTCATCATCTTTAAGTAATTTTAAGCTTATTTTAGAAACATTTTAGCTTTATAAAAATGTATGAAAAAGTAAAGCATGTTCTGATATGTCACACACTCACTTCTCCATATCCCCAATATCTTACATTATTATGGAACTTTCAGAATAATTAATGGGCTAATGTTGATGCACTGCTATGTACCAAAGTGTGTACTTGACTCAGATTTCCAAAGTTAATAGCTAGTCTTCTTCTCTTCCATCATCTATGAATCTACTTTGCATTTAGTTGTCTTGTTTTTTCTTGCTCCTCTTGGCTATGCAGGTTCTTAGATGTTCCTTGGATGATCTTGCAGAATGTTGAGACATGCTTATCTTGTTCCTGACCTTAGCAGAAAAGCTTTCAGTCTTTGACCATTGACATAATGTTAGCTATGGGATATACCCTGTATGATAAAGCATAAATGCTTTTCTTTTTAAGATATATACTTTATCATATTAAGAAGGTTGCCCTCTATTCCAAATTATTTTAACAACTTTGTTTCATGAAGAGTTGTTGAATTTTGTGAAATACTTTTTCTGTCTTTTTGAGACAAACATTTGCTTTTTGTTCTATAGGCTACTGATACAGTGTGTTTCATTTTTTGAGTTTTGTTTTAGTCAGCTTTTTAGCTGCTGTGATTAAAGAGCCACCAGAATAATTGTAAAGGAGGAACAGCTTATTTGAGGGTACATGGTTTCAGAGGTCTTAGTCCATAGAAGGCTGTCTCCATTCCCCCTTGGCTCGAGGTGAGGCAGAACATTGTAGTGAGAGAGTGTGGCAGAGGGAAGCAGCTCATACCTTGATAAGAAAGCAGAGAGAAAAGTTTCCACTTGCCAGATACAAATCTATACCCCAAAGCCACATCCCAATTCTCGCTTCCTCCAGACACACCCTACCACTTCAGTTACCACTCAGTTAATCCCTATCAGGGGATTAAATCACTTATAGAGTTAGAACTCTTATAATCCAATCATTTCTCCTCTGAACCTTCTTGCATTGTCTACCACATGAGCTTTTGGGGGACACCTCACATCCAAACCATAACATGTTTTAATTGTACCTGTGCAACATTTATTTATTTATTTATTTTTTTGCCTTTCTGGAATAAATCTCAGTAGTTGTGTAGAGTCTTCCTGTCATAATTGCTATATTTGGTTGACTAGAAACTTTTGATAATTTTGAACCTATATCCATGACATATATTGTTCTGAAGTTTCTTTTTTTCCTTATGATATCAGGGTAATATAAAAATGTCTTATTAAATGACATTTGTTACTTTTTCTACATTTTAAAAATCGTTTATAAAGAATTAATGTTTATTCTAAAAAACTTTGATAGATTCCACTAGTGAAGTCCTATTGACCTGAACACTTTTGTTGGGTGGTTTGTCAAATTAGAAGTACTATCTCTTACTTCAATAAAGAGAGACTTTGAAAAAGAACCAAGCAGAAATCCTTGAAATGAAGAAAACAATAAACCAAATAAAAAATAATTAGAAAGCATCACCAACAGACTAGAGAACTTGGAAGATAAAATATATAATCTTGAAAATAAAGTTGACCATACAATAAAGATGGTAAGAAACTATGAACAGAATATCCAGGAATTATGGGATAATATGAAAAGGCCAAATCTAAGAATTATTGGGATAGAGGAAGGCACAGAGGTACAAACCAAAGGAATGCACAATCTCTTCAATGAAATAATATCAGGAAATTTCCCAAACATGAAGAATGAATTGAAAAATTAAATATAAGAGGCTTACAGAACACCAAATGTACAGAATTACTACAGATCTACACCAAGACACATTATGTACAAAACAACAGATCCACACCAAGGCACATTATAATGAAAATACACAATAAGGAAAGAATTTTAAAAGCTGCAAGACAGAAGGAGCAGATTACACACAGGGAGAAGCCAATTTGGATTTCAGCAGATTTCTCAACCCAGACCCTCAAAGCCAAGAGATCCTGGAACATCATATACCAAGCTCTGAAAGAAAATGGGTGCCAACCAAAAATCTTATATCCAGCAAAATTAAGCTTCAGATTTGATGATGAAATAAAAACCTTCCATGATAAACAAAAGTTAAAAGAATTTACAGCAAGAAAGTCTGTACTAGAGAGCATTCTTGGCAAAATATTTCATGAGGAGGAAATGAAAATCAGCAAAAAGAGGAACTACACTAAAAGAAAAGTCAAAGGAGAAACCACGTCAAGTTAAAAACCAAAAATAAACTAACATGATTGAGAATACAAACCATATTTTAATGATAACTATGAATGTTAATGGCCTACACTCATCAATTAAAAGACATAGACTGGCAGATTGAATTTTAAAAAAACTCAAATCGTGGAATTCACAAAGATGTTGGCTCAGGGCTATGCCTACAATGGAGAAAAGGACTGTGTTAGAAACATCAGTTGAAGATAAAAATTGGTTATTGTGCTATCCATTGAATTTCTTATTTTTATTCCCCTATAGCTGTATAAATAAAGCAATTATTTTTTTTCTTCTTTCAAAACTTTTTATTTGTTTTTAGTTTTCTGTAATTTAGATATGAGATGACTATGTATTACCCTATTTATTCACCTATTTATATTTGGTACTTATCCTACTTGATATTCTCTCAAAATCTGTGCTTTTTATTTCATTCTAGTTTTTGAAAAATTTTCAGATAGTTTTACTTCAAATTTTTTTCTGCTCTGTTTTCCTTTTTTCTTTTTGTATTCTAAATATGCATGCTTTATTCTTTGATATTGTCCCACAGTTCTTAGGTTGCTTTTATTTTCTTTGTATTTTTTGTTTGGGAAATTTTTTAATTAACTTATCATCAAGATCATGGTTTCATTCCTTGGCCATAATTTAATTGATGGTATCAAAAGGCATTTTTCCTTTCTATTTCAGCATGTTTGATTTCTAGAATTTCATTTTGATTCTTCAAATTTCCATATTCCCTAACATCGTTTATAAGTTACTGCATGCTGTATACTTTTTTCCCATTAGAGTATTTAACGTATTGATCAGAATTACTTTAGTTTTTTTTTTTAACTTGGCAATTCAAACATGCATGATATGTTTGAGTCTGATTTTTATCTTCAGACTATATTTTAGCATGTCTTCTGGCCTGTCTTATAATTTTTTGTTGAAAGCCAGACATATTTTATTAAATAATAAAAAATGAGGTAAATAGGCCACTGATAGGAATATTTCTTTTATCTGGTGAGGACTTGTTTGGTGTTTAATGCTTGCTTTCAGCTAAAGGTACCAGAGGCTTGTTTTTTTTTTTTTTTAATCTCACTGTTTGAGTTTCCTGAAACACTATTTTAGGGAGAAAGAATCTGTGTATTATAACTCTTTCAGCTGTAATTGATTGTTATTATACCAGATACTTATTGTTGTGCAAGTCAGAAATGGGACAAAGGAGTTTTTCCTAATCTTATCCAATCTTTAAGTGGGTTTATGTCTGAGGACTAAGACTTTCACAAGTGTTTCACCAACATGTACCACTCCCACTGGTACCCTTACCCCCCTCTCTAACTGCAATATTCCCAATATTTTTCTTTGAAACTTTGTCCTTAATTGACTTTATTTTTAATTGACAACCTAATCCTATCAGAGACATGAGGTATTTTTGGAATCTTCAGTAGGAAACTGGTAAGATATCTGGAAGGAAAACTGTGGAACTGTGAGGATTTCCCTAAGTCTACAGGACCCCAAGTCTTCCTTAATCTCAAATTAGCCCATATTCTGTCTCTAGCCATTCTTCAAGATTATATATACCAGTTGACAGCTCTAGCAGTACATTGTTGGGTCCAAGAAATGTAATTTGATTTTTAGACATTTTGTTACTGTAAGGATAAGATTGATGACTTTTGATTACTTAACATATCAGAGATGAAACACGAAGTCAGTTTCTTAATTTTAAAAAAAGGAATACTATCTCTTACCTTTTATAGATATATGAACATTTTCTATTTTGTCTTGAATCAGTTTTTGTAATTACTTTTTTTCTGTAAATTTATCCATTTCAGAGCTTATCCAATTAGCTTATCCTTGTTTATATTATTTTTATTATCTATTTTTTTCTGAAACATTAATATTAATGTCCTCTCTTGAATTTGTTAATTTGTATCCTTTTTATAGTAGTCCAGCTAAATATTTTTCAGTTTCCTTGATTTTTAAAGGAGTCAGCTTTTGGTTTTGTTAATTTTTCCTGTTCCTTTTTTATTTTCTGCATTAAATTGTTTTATATTTATAATGTCTTTCTCTTTCTGACTTTAGCTGTAGTTTACTCTTATTTTTAAAATAAAAAGCTAGGCTATTTATTACATATTTCTTTCTTTCTTTATAATAGACATGCTTACTGTAATTAATTCCCTAGTAAGCACTGCTTTGCCTGCATCTCATAGGTGAGGTGTGTTGGGCCTCCATTCATCAAGGAATGTTTTCAACTTTCCTTTATGATTAGTTCTTTGAACCATTATTTTTTATTTATAATTATTGTTTTATTCATTAGTATTTTAAGTCATAGAAAAAAGGAGTTACAAACTAAATATATAACAATATCAGATTTCTTCCCAGGTTTGTTTAAGTATAATTGACATAAAATTATGTATGTTTAAGGTATGCAGTGTCATTTTTTATATACATATTTTATATTTACCAATGTAGTGACATTTACCGCTACTCTTTATTTCTTAATGGGTTTCAAATTACTGTTTAATCTTCTTTCTTTTTTATAATTTAAAAAATTTTAAGAGTGTATTTTCACACACACACACACATGTGTGTGTATATATATATATGGAGTATATCTTTGAACCATTATTGAGAGTGTACTATTGGATTTCCACATATTATTTAGTATTATAATATTTTTTCTGCTGCAGACTTCTAATTTTATTCCATTATAGTCAGAAAAACATTGTCTGTATTATTTCTATCCTTTTAAGTGTATTGAGTTTTGCTTTTACTAATATATACGCTACACTGGAGAACACTCTATGTGAATTTGAGAAAACATATATGCTGTTCTGTTATTGGCTAGAGTGTCCTATACATGTCTATTTTGTCTAATTTGTTTTTTTAGTGTAGTTCAAATCTTTTATTTCCTTGTCGGTCTTCTGCCTAGTTGTTCTATCCATTATCAAAAGCAGGGTGTTCTTTTCTTTTATTTTTTTTATGGTGCTGAGGATTGAACCCAGATCCTTATGCATGCAAGGCAAGCACTCTACCAATAGAGGAAGTTTGGTCAAAGGGGAGGGAGAGAAGGGAAGGGGAAACGGGGGCAGGAAAGATGGTGAAATGTTATGGACATCATTGCCTTAGGTACATGTATGAATGCACATATGGTGCAACTCTACATCATATATAAACAGAGAAATAAAAAGTTGTGCTCCATGTGTATATGATGAATCAAAATACATTCTGCTGCCATGTATACCTAATTAGAATAAATGAATTTTTTTAAAAAAGCAGGGTGTTGAAGTTTCCAGCTGTGATTACCAAATAGTTTCTTTTTCCCTTCTTTTCTTTCAGCTTGTCATGTATTTTGTTGCTCTGTTATTAGATGTATATTCATCCTGATATACTTAATAGATGGTTGTATCATCCTGATGGACTGAACTTCTATCATCATATAATGTTCCTTTCCATTTCTAATGATGTGTCTTTGTTTCAAAGTCAAATTGATATATTGCTAGTATAACCATGCACCATAATTGTGGCGGCTATCTGCATAATATACTGTTTTCCATCCTTTGGTTTTCAATTGTTTCTATATTTTCTTCTAAACCATGTCTCTTATAGCCAGAATATAGCTGGATTATTTTTTTTGTCCAATCTTGCAACCTTTGCCTTTTGATAGGATTGTTTAGTATGTGCACATTTAATATTATTAATACAGTTAAAATTATATCTTATATTATATATATATACATTTTAGTTTTGGTGTTCTGCATGTCCCATATATTTTCTTCCTCTATTCTTCATTAACTGCTTTCATTTTCATTAGCAAATATTTTTTCTAATTCTTCATTAATGGTTTTTCTATCAATTTAATTTTTGTGTGTTTAGCATGCATATCTTAATAAAAATCAGTTTAGATATATATTAGGCTACTTACAGTAATATGTAGAAATGCTACTGCTGTATAGCTCCATTAATTTCTCCCCTTTTGTGATATTATATTTTCTTATCTAAATATATACTTGTTAAAACATACATTGTTATAGTTTTTACTTCACAATCTATTGTTATTTCTTTAGTCCACTATGTTCTTGCTACTGCTCACCTCCTTTATGCTATTACTGGCAAACATATTATGCGTAGAATATGTTTCTAAATGTTATAGGTACAAAATTACACTATATATACATTAATTTATAAAATGGCTGTTTAAATAAGTTATGGAATGAAAGGAGATATGTGCTTTTCAATATTTAATAATTACATAATTACCTTTGCTAGTGTTTGTATGTCTGTGTACGTGTTCACGCATACACATGTGTAAATAAAATACCCTCTTAGTATTTCTCTTAAGGTGGGTGTGCTAGCCACAAATTCTCTAAGACTATGCTTACTTGGTGCAATGGTATGAATGTGGTTTGTCCTCTCTGCAATTCCTATTAGAATTTAATCCCCATCCTGTGGTTATTAACAGAGGCAGAAACTTATTCTGATATTAGCATATAGAAGTGTGGCCTGTGGGAAGTGACTAGAATTAGAAAATGGAATCAGAGTGGAGCCCTCATATTGAACATTAATGACTTTATAAGAAAGAGATAAGAGACTTAGGGTATGTAGACACCCACACATGTGCACGCCTGCATGTGACATACACACATTCTTTGGAGTCTTACGCTGCCTCAGGACTCTGCCAGCAAGAAGTCATCACCACATAAAGTTCCTCAACCTTGAACCAGAACTTTGAGCCAAAATAAGCCTTTTTAATTCACAAATTTTCTTTATAAATTATAACTACTGGTGATGGTTAGTTAACAAAAAAAATAGACTAATACATTTGAGAAAGTCATTTGCATCTATTTTTGAGACCAACATCCTAACATAACATTCCTTATGTTCTATGGCTTGTATATTCTCTATTGATATGTTTTCAAGTTCACTGATTCTTCCTTCAGTCTGTTCAAATATGTTGAGCTCTTCTAGTGAATTTTTTTCACACTTAGTATATTGTTTAACTTCAAAATTCCCATTTTTGTATACTTTCTTTTTAACAATGGGCTCTATATTATGCAGCATTTCTTTCACACCTTTCCTTATTTATTTAATCCTAGTTTCATCAGTTCTATGAACATATGTATCGTGGCTATTCAGAATTCTTTTCCCATTAAATGTAAGTAATATTTGATTGCTTTCACAAGCCTGTGGATTACCAGTTTTTTTTCTGGTGAATTGGTTATACTTTTTGCCCATCTCATGTTTTTTTTTGTCCTTGTTTAAAACTTTGCATTTAAAGATGATACATAATGTCCACTCTGTTCTCACTCCTTCATCCTTGGGGCTTGGGGTCATCTAACTGCTTATTGTTATTATCTGGCTGGACCCTGCCCATGAAGTCTGTGTCCCCTGTGGTTTGAAGATTGGGATGCTGCTCTTCAGAGGATGCAGCTTTGTGTGCAGCATACCCATGGTCACCTGGGATGATTGTGGTTTCAGCAGAGGTCCTTTTATCTCTTTCTTTAATCACATCTGCTTAAATGTTATTCCACAAATGAGGGCTGATCTTCCATTGTTTTATAAAACATCCTGGGAATAACTTGTCCCACAGTCATATTCAATTAAGTTCAGACTTCCATGAAGGAATAGTGTTGAGAACACTGTTTGACATTCTTTCTAACCCCAGACAGGCACCTCCTACTGTTCTCTCTCCTTGGTTCTCTTGGGCAAATCAGCTACCAATCTCTACTCAATTACTTTTCATCAAAATCTTCATTTATTGTGAAATAACTATTAGATTTGAGTTTCTCTATACTCGGTTACAAAAAAGGTTATTGGTTTTTAGAAAGTCCTTTGGTGCTCACTGCTGTTGACACCTTTTGAGACTAGATTGTAAAAACAGGAAGTGGAAACTGTGATTTTCACCAAGAGACACTTTTGCTTGAGGTGTTAGCTCTGAGTCAAGACAGTAGGCTCTGTTCTTCTCAGCTGTCCCTTCTGGGTGGAACAGCTGCGTTACAAATCAACAGAAGGCAAGAGTGGCCAGGACACCAGTCTTCTTATAACACCATGTCAAAAGTTAAACCTCTATCTATGAATGGGGAGTGGGTGGTAGAAGGCATTCCCCCCAAGCTTGGCCACATTCATCTGGAATTTAGCATCTGTAACACATAGCAAGGGGACATCAAAAATGTTGTAAGATTGGCACTCCTGGTAAGTAACACAACCTCAACGAGGAGGTAGGGTGGGGACAAAATTCTGTATTTGTGTCCACATCTGCCTGGAGTGGATCATCAGTCATGTCAAACTGACAGTGTCTGAGTAGATTGTGATTCAAAGGCTAGGCAAGAGATTTTCACCCCACTTACTAGGGTTTGGTATATTTTCTTGTATGAATGTTTCATTATTTAATGCATGCCTTTAGTTCAATACCCAAAGATGTGAAAATGGGTTTTATTAACATAAAACTTTTGCTATGTATGCTTATTCCACCAGGTAGATGGTCCATGGAAATTCTCATGTTGCAGTCCTAGAAGTAAATTTTTATTATAGATTTTTTATAGCTGTTCTTCATTGAATAGAAATTGTTCCCCCTCTATTCCTAGTTTGCTAAATTATTTTTACCATAAATTTGCTGGATTTCATCCAATATTTTTAATGCATTGTTGATATGATTATAGGATTATTCTTTAATCTTTTGATATCATCTACTATAATTAAATAGTAAATCAGCCTTACATGCCTGGAGTAAATGTCACTTCAACATGGTACATAAAAAACCTTCTTTAATGAGACATAATAGACCATGTGTTAGTACTGATCAGTACTAACCATGTGTTAGTTACTAACCATGTGTTATTTAATTACTAACCATGTGTTAGTACTGATCAGTACTAAACACAGTACAAGGAAAATATTGATTATATACAGACAAAATCTCCTATTTCTGTCATCTTAGAACCAAAATGCAAATAATTTTCAAACAGTTTAATTCTCCATTTTGAATTTTCCTGGTATTCTAGTTCCCCTCTAAAATGTTCCTTTGTATTAGGATCCACATTCTGCCACTTAGTAACTGTTATGTATGGCAATGAATATGTTGCTCTATTTTTCAGAGTTTTTTAAATTTAACTTAAGTTTGTGTTCAAATGATCATACAAATTGTACATGTTAACAGGGTAACAGGTGAGGTTTGGAAACATATATACATTGGATAATGTACAAATCAGATTAAACATACGTAGATCCTCAAACCTTAATTGTTTCTCTATAATGGAAGCTTTCAAAATCATTTCTGCTGGATCATTGAGTTGTACAATTCATTTTGTTATCTATAGTAACCAGAGTCCACTTTGTCCTTTGAGTGCAAGCCTTGATGTTCAACTTCAGGTGGCTTATTTTAAAAACTAACATGTTTTTCTCCGTTTCCTTCCTTTGTTCCTTCCTTCTTTCCTTCTTTCTTTCCTTCCTTCCTTCCTTTGTTCCTTCTTTCCTTCATTCATTCCTTCCTTCCCTCCTTCATTCCTTCCTTTATTTCTTTCTTTCCTTTTCTTCTGTTTCCCTTTTCATGTTGCATAACATCAGGGCAAATAAGATTAACAATTTTTTTCTTATTCTAGGCTAAGGTATCCTGTCCTTCACTTCCCTGAAGAATATCACTGCCCACAAGAATAAGCAAACTCCAAACCTAGGAACTGGAGCAAAGGCTCTTTCAAGTACACTCAATAGACACCAACTATTTTTTTTAATATTTTTTTAGTTGTAGGTGGACACAATGTCTTTATTTTATTGCTTTGTATGTGGTGCTGAGGATCGAACCCAGGGCCTCACGCATGCGAGGCAAGCACTGTACCACTGAGCTACAACCCCAGCCCGACCCCAACTAATTTTATCTAATGATAGTATTTGTATTCTTCTTTTAAAAGTCTTATATTCTCACAGACTCTGAGACAGGAGTACCCTATATTTCTCCTCTGCTAGTAAATCAATAAAACTTTTTGCTTATCTCAAAATGGGTTTGGCAATGCAGGGCATAGTTTTACGTAAATTTTAGGATTATTTTCAAGTTCTGTAAAGAAACTCATTTTTGATGAGGATTGCATTGAATCTGTAGATTGCTTTGGCTAGTATGGAAAATTTTCACAATATTGATTCTTCCAATACATGAATAATTTTTTGTGCCTACTTCAATTTCTTTCATCAATGTCTTATAATTTTCATTGTGTATATCCTTGACATTTTGGGGTTAATTTATATTGTGGTATTTATTTAATAGCTACTGCTTTTTTGATTGATATTTGAGATAATTTGCTATGGGCATTTAGCAGTGCTACTGATTTTTGTATGTTTATCTTGTATCCTGCATTTATTTACTTGTTCTAGTAGCTTTTGGGTGGAGACTTTGTGGTTTCCTATGTATCAAATCATGCCATGTGGAAAGAGTGTCAGTTGATTTTCTCTTTCCCACTTTGGATATCTCTATTTCTTTCTTTTGCATGATTCTCTGGCTAGAACTTCAAGCACAATGTTTAATAAAAGTGTTGGAAGTGGACATCCTTGTCTTGCTTTAGACCTTAGAAGATTCTCAGCTAGTCATCATTAAGTAAAAAGTTGTATGCTTATTGTAAATGTCCTTTATTGGGTTGAAGTAAATTATTCCTTATTCTTAATTCTCTTTTCTAAGTATTTATTCATTAAATATTTAATATACTTGTTTATAACCACTTTAATTCCTTAAAACCTTAACATTTATAATGAGGAAGACCAGTTCACTTGACCACTTTCAATTCATTTATCTGTTCCTTTTGTATAAATATCCATATATTTGAATTATGTACTTATATTGCTATTTCTGGATTTACCTTTTAAAAACTATGGAACTTTAAAATGAGAAATAGTATAATATCCACAGTAGTCTTCTACATCTCTATCAGGGGATTCACCTTTATGACAATTGCCATATATTCAAAATACAGGGGTAACCTTATTATGGTTGTTTACATAGTGGATAAAGTGCTGCTTTATTGTTAAAAGAAGGGCTGGACTGTTTCTCCTAAACATCTTTGTTCTAAACATCGTGGCTAGTCTTAGCCATCCCACTTTACCTCTGTGGGAGTGTTGTGATCCCAGGTGCATCAGAGCTTCTGCAGGAGCTTTGTGCAGTGAGCGATAAGATTGAGTATGAAGCTATAATGATGCAAGAACTTCAGAAACACCTACCCAAGAGAAAGAAAAGCTCAGTGGGAAAACAAAGGGGAGAAAAGAACTACAGAATGCTGCTCTAAGTGGAGAATGATGTGGAGAAGATGAGGAAATGAGCAGTAATAGATGAGATGAAAGATGAGAAGAAGGGAAAGTGAGGTAGAAGAGGAGATGCAAAATGAAGAAACGTGCTACAGAAAACAGCTAAGGTTGATCTCAAGTGTGTTATAGGACACAAGTGAATAAATAGGTAAAACTTCATTGACACATGTTAAGATTTTTTATACTTATGCCATGTGTATAAAATCTTAATTTTTAAGAATTGATCAAGCTTCAGTGGTGAGCTCAAGGTCTGAGAGCTGAATGGTTCTTAGTAACTAGGAAGAAGAGTTAAGGAGACTCCATTCACACTAATTGTAAAGTAAAGCAAACAAAACTTAAGAAAAAACTATGGCTCCCCACTCCCTGCAAAAGAAGTACCAAATTCCAATTCTTTTTCTGTCTTCAGGAATGACTGCTATCTTCATTATCAAGATTGTAAATAGAAATATTTTGGTACTTATATATGTATATTTATATCAGTATTTTGTATACTTTACAAATATTAATATACACAAACACACACACACACACACACACACACTCACGATGTTCTGATACAAAGCACCAAAATAGCAAACAATACAATTTACAAGGGCTTTTTCTTTTCTTATTTTAATTTTAGAAAATATTAATATTTTGTTTAGAAAATATTAAAGGTTCCCTTGGTTGCTACTCTTAGAAAAAGAAATCACACTCACTGAGAACCATTAAATCTGGGCATGACTTTGCTACTTTCAACTTCAACCGATTAGCTGGGGTAATTTGTGTAAATTAACCATACCCAGTGAAATTTTCAGGAGACCTGAATATTCACTGGAGGCCTTATTAAAAGTTTGACCCTTGGAGACTGGGAATTGAATAAGTTCTATAACTGCAAGTAGATTTTCTTTCTTTGCAAACAATGCACAATGGGCATTATTAGGCAATGGAGATCTTTGGTAAAGGAACCTTCCAGCAACAGAATGAGAAGAGCATTTGTATTGAGGCATCCCTTTGGGCCAAAGACATCATTAGCAGGAAGTGATGGAGTCTGTTCTTCAAGGACCATACTTTCATGATATGAGTAAACAAAGAATCAGAGAAAATCTCTCCACTAAGTTGATAACCAACATTTTAATTAAAGAAAAATGCAACAATCCAACATCAGGCAAATCACCCTGGTGCCCTGCCCTATATCAAACGTTTATTTCTCAAAGGACCTTGGCATTCTTCACCTTTGGAATGGTATGGCTCTTCTAGAGAAAGACTTGTAATTGCCTTTGAACAAACAAGTCATAATCATTTGATAAATCAATAAATAAATATTCCTTGCTTTTGTATATATAAAATATTGTGAAGGCTTCTAACTAAAAAGTACTCAGCAACAATACAAATTACTGCCTTTATAGAGTACTTAAGCCTTTTCTAAGTATTGCTAAATAGGAACAAAAACCTACAGCTTAAGGAGATAACATGCCAGTATGGCAAGTAAGGTTTGAACAAGGCTATGTGAGCAAAAATACTAGAGAATATGTTGGAAGTTCCCCTCTTAATGTGAGTTTATCCAAAAGCAAGCACTGAAATGGGGATCCAAGAGAGAGATCTCTGGGAAGTAATCCCAAGAATCATAATGAGGGATGCAAAAGTGAGAGAAAGGGAGGAGGAAAACACACAAACATTGTCTTAATGAACAGATTACATATGCAAAAAGTAGGTACCTTCTGAAAAACTGTGTAAAACACTCTAAATTGACCAACTAAGAAGTAACAAGTCCCAAATGCTAATTGTAATTCATATGCTCTCAAAACCTTAGCTTTTAAGTTAATTTCAATGGGAATATTTCCCTGTCCCCACTCCATTAAGGCAAGTATGGAAGTACATGCTTCAATAATTTTTTTCACAATATAGTTGTCATGATTTTTTAAATGTGTTTTTCTCTACCACAAACAATAAGCACCATGTGAGCATAGACTCTGCTTGACTTGCTCGCTGCCTATCCCAAGAGACTAGCACAGTGCACAGTGCCTAGTAGCCAATTGACACTCTTTGTTGAATAAAGGCATGAAAGAATGTTTCAGTAAACATGTTATTCAGTTTCCATCACTGTGACAAAATACCTGAAAAGAAAATTAAAGGATGAAAAATTCATCTTGGCTCATGATTTCAGAGATTTGAGGTAAGAGAGAATACCATGGCAGAAGGAAAGCTGCTTTTTTCATGGAAGTCAGGAAGCAGAGAGAGAAAGAGAGAAGAAGGGGCTAGGGACATGACATATCCTTCAAGGACACACTCCCAATGGCCTACTTTCTCCTAAAGTTTCAACCACCTCCCAATGATGCTGTCAAATTATGAATTATCAATATATTAAGCCACAAATGGAGTTAAAGCCTTCGTGATCCAATAACTTACTAAAAGCTCCTCCTCTGAACACTGCTGCATTAGGAACCAATTCTTCAACACATGAGAATCCAGATCTAAACTGTAATGGTAAACAGAATATAGAAACTAGAACAGTGTGTCTCTCTCTTCTTCCTGTTACTGGGTTAACTCCAAAGTATGCTTCAACCTCAACTTAAGTGAATATCTTTAGGGATGCTCTTCCTGACCCATCTCCTGTATCCTGTGACAGCCTAGGGTAGTCAGAATGGAAAGTTCCTCTAGGTACCAGCTAATTTCCTTTTCCCTTTAAGAGCCAGCTATATGCAGTTGCAAATTATTCTTTTCTAAGGGATAAGACAGAGTCGGAAATGAAACTTCAACAATGTTCATGTTGAAATGAAGAGAAGCAGTTTTAAAAATGAGAGAATGTTTAAACTGTCCAGTATTCTAGAGAGCTCAAGGACAACAAAGGTTATAGAAAGATAATTGAACATGATTAGTAGGTCACCTGGATAATGAAGTTCTTATGAAATTATTGGAATTAAGGTTGCAAGCAATTAAAGAGAGTTAATGAAAGCAGCAGGCATAGATTGCTTTTCCAATTTTTTGATACTAAAAATCAAGAGAAATGAGACAGGAACTAAAAGGGTTGGCAGTGAGGCCAATCCATTTTTAATCAAAATAGGGGATAGCAAGTCTAAAGTCAGTTAAATCTTGTTAACTATTCACTTTTTAAAGAAATACTATCTTTCTGGGTAGTATCTTTATCTCTCCTCCTCTGCCATTTTTTCCCACTTTCCCTCTTTTCTATACTAACCCCCTTTAGCCTCCTTATCAGACAAATGCTGTCCTATAGGTAGCCATCAGCTATATGGCTTTTATATGACTGAAATGCATATCGTCTGAATTACTACGAGCTTTAAATGCTCTAAGCACATTATATTTCAAATATTCTAAGTGAACAGCATAGGTAAAATAGCTTATCAATAATTTTTATATTATTATATGTTGAAATTATATTTTATTTTTTATTTTATTATTTTTGGTACCAACGATTGAACTCGGGGTACTCAACCACTGAGCCACACCCCCAGCCCTATTTTGTGTTTTATTCAGAGACAGGGTCCCACTGAGTTGCTTAGCACCTCACCGCTGCCGAGGCTGGCTTTGAACTGGCAATCTCCTGCCTCAGCCTCCCAAGCCGCTGGGATTACAGGTGTGTGCCATTGCACCCAGTGAGATCCTCCATTTTTAAACTATGTATTTCTTTCTACTTTTCACATATGAGAATAAACATGACTTTCCAGTTTATCTTACTTAGCATAATATTCTCCAGTTCTATCCATTTACCTGCAGATAACATAATTTTAGTTTTATGGCTGAGTAAAATTTCATTGTGTAAATATTCCACATTTTCTTTACCTAAGCTGGTTCCACAACCTGGCCATTGTGACATCCATCTTCTTTCAAAAATCTCAGAAGTACCTCATTCTCAGCCTGGATAAAACTCAGACTTCTTTCTTGCTCTCCTCTTTCCTCAAGCTGATCCTGTTCCCATGTTTCCATTTTCAATGAGAGTCATCACCACTTTGCTGCATAAACCAAAATTTTAGATCCTCCTTCTCTGAAAGCTATATCTGATTATAGTACACAATTTTGCTCATTATGCTTCATTAATATTTCTCCAGTTTGTCCATTCCACTCTTATCTCTAACACCTCATTCATGCTACCATAATCTCTTTCCTGGAAAATGTCAATAGTTGGTTTGCCCAGATCCAATTTTGCCCACTTCATACTTCAGCTAGAATTGTTACAAAATAAAAATCTGATCATGTCAGGCTTATTTACAAAAATTGATTTTTATTGCTATTAGAATAAAAACTCAAAATTTTAATACAATTTGCAATCTCCCATGCTGTCTCCTACTTATATATCCCCTTTTCTTGCAACATTTTCCCCTGATTCTTTTTGTCTCACTGACCCTTTTCACTGACCATGTTCCCTCCAGAAATAGAGTCTTTGTTCTCCTCACAACTTACCTGTTCCCTAGTCACTTCTCCTGAGCCTCAAAAGTTCAGCATAGTCATCACTTATTTAAGGAAGTGGATCACGCTAAATTTGACCTTCCACAAGTGATGATGATGATGATGGTGGTGATAGTGGTGGTGGTGGGAGCACTTAGCATTTATTGGATACTTACTGTGTATTAGGCTGTCTCTCAGTGCTACACATTCAAGGATGCATTAAATCTTCAAAACTAATTTTTAGTCTTCATTTTCATAATATAATCTATTATAATATATATTTTCTAATGAGGAAATCGAAGAACATAGAGGTTAAATATTTTCACAAGATCTAAAAAGTAAGATAGCCAGGATTCAAAATTAAGCACCCTGGGCACTTGTCTAGCATGCACAAGGCCCAGGGTCTGATCCCCAGTACCATAAAAATAAATTTATTTATTCATTTATTTATTAAAATAAAAATCAAGCATCATAGTTGCAAATCTCACAGACTTAATCACTATATACTACATTTTCAGACTGTTTTATTCCATTTATAAGCCTCATATCTCCAATGACTTTGCTTTATATTAAAAAAGTTATACTTTCACATTCATTAGAGTAATTATTTGGTGAATGTCTATCTGTCATGCTTTTCTGCTATATTAGTCAGCTTTTCATTACCATAACAAAATACTGGAAATAGACTACTTTGTCAAAATAAAGAGGTTTATTTAGCTTACAGTTCTGGAGTTTCAAAGTCCAAGATTAGGCAAATCCATCAGTATAGTTTCTGGTTGGGGCCTTATAGCAGATTGCAAGAGAATGTGCAAGAGAGAGAGAGATGAAATAGCCGGACAGGAATCCAGAGGATTCAGAGTTAGACTCAATCTTATAATGGCCGCCTTGAGAGAGAACTCAGAGATATCATGAAAGCTACCAAATCCTTTCTGAGAGAAGATCTCCCAGTTGTTTAAGGGCCTCTCAGTAGGCCTCATTGCTTAAAGGTCCCTTACCTCTCACATTACCACAATGGGGACCAAGCTTACAGCACATGAAACTTCGAGGAGCCCAATAGGATTATACCTAAACCACAACACTCTCTAATTCTATAAAGAAGAGGAAAGATACAATATCTGCTTCTGTTTATTGTAGCTAGCATAATGTAAACACAATATATTTGAAAAAAAAGATATAAATAAATGCATGAATACACAAAAGAAAAAGAAAGGAAAGATAAGTGAAAAATAAATGAATTTTATACCTCCAGTTATGGATTTATCCATTGAGCACAGTTTAATGCACTACTTTTTATCTTACTTTCTATGTCTGCCTTAGGAATTGTTCTGACTCTTACTCTGTCAAAATAAATTAAAATACACTGTTTGCATATGCAAAATAACTTTACAACTTCTCCTGAGCAATTCTTTAATTATGAATAGCATCCATTCAATATTTATTTCATTGCAGAGGGTGGAAAAACTAGATCAGCATTGAGTAATTTACCCATAACATAATGAATACCAAGCTCTCTAATCCACCCAATGCTCCAGCCATCCTAGGGAATACATTCCATTTCTCCAACACCTCAAGAGCTTTCATTCCACTGGCATTTTGTTTGCCATTCCTTTTCCAATCCGTTTTTCAGAAAATTCCTACATATCATACAAATTTCCTCTCCAGATTAATGTATAATAAAACATCCTCTATGTGTGTGTTTCTTACATAAATGCTGAGCCTAAGTTTAGAATATGATTGCATTATTGAGGATATGCTTATAATTTTGTGGTTCAGGTTGCAATTGCATCTGAAGGGTTGGTCATTCTTTGTGTTGATCATATGAAAGAAGAGGGAAACCTTCACAAAACAGGAGTGGAGCTCTTGCTTCCTCTTCTGTCTTTCATGTTCTTTGAAATGGATCTCTGGAGCTCAGCCATGCTTGAACTTTCACATGACTGGGGAAAGTTAGCATCTGCCTCTCAGAGATACATTTAGAGATAGGTAAAGAGGCCTCTCAACAAGGACTCATTAGCACAAGATGAGCAACTCATATAAACCAAATTACCAAGACCAGCAATCTTCATAAACTATTTCCACATCCTGATCTGTCACAATCAGTTATGAGACGTATCACAGTTGAATTATTAATAATAAGCACGAGTTTAAACATGACTTATTAAAAAAAAAACGAGTGAATTCCAGATTATCTCAATAATATCATCCTCACTGTTCTACATGATGATATGCTACCTTGAAAGGAAGAAAGTGAAGATGAATCATAGCTAGTCCATGGGCAAACACTCATAACCTGGAAGGCCCATGAAAGTAGGTCACACCATCAATGTCACTTGCCATATGCTTTTTCAAAAGGAAAGATTGAAACAACTCTTATATTTGTATGTTACTATTTTTTTCTCAATAGTTTATTTCCTAGTCTAGTAAACACATGTGCAAGTTTACTCTTCTCTGTGCTTCAGGGAATCATTCAGACCATAGAGAATGTGAATCGGAGAACAAGGCCTTCTTATAGTTCCCAGGTTTGGACAGCAGTGGTGACTACCACTCCAGAGGGAAAATGAGTTTCAGGAAAAAGATTTGGGGCTATAAAGTCCCATGGCTCCTTCCACATGGAGATTTGCTCTCTAAGGCTTGTATTATTTTGTAATATAAAAGGCAATGTTCTTAAAGTGTTTTTAACACTCCCAAGCAAATTAAGTTATGACCCACCTGTTCCTCCCATAGTTTTGAATGTATGATCATACCATAGATTTTGTCACTTTGCATTCTAATTATTTGTTTAATGACTGCTTTCCCAGTGCACTGAGAAGTTAGAGCAAACAGAACTTATATTACCTTGAATTACTATTGCATTATGTTTGATGTTGTGATAATCACTATCAAGTCTTAATCAATATATCAAATATGATTGGAAAAAACAACCTTCACCACATTCAGTCTGAGGCCTATTTGACACACACAAAGTTGTTTTTCTGAAACTCAGATTTGATGGATTTAATATTTTGACAAATTTTATTCAGGGCCGACTTCATAAAATTCAAGATCCATAATTTAGCATTCTGGCCTCCTCATCATGTTTATGGTACTTCCTGTAGCTTTTTATCACTGAATTCTCCTCCCACCACCCCTCCTGATTCCAGACCATCTGGTTTAGTCTAAACCACAGAGTCACAAAGGCCTCTCTCCCAGTTACCATTCTATTTTCTACCTTATTTTTCTCCCTTGAAGAGCTCATTCCATTTTCAAACTTTAAACATCTATGCTGATGACTCCTAATCTTCAGTCTTGTCTTTTATATTCAATTGCCTTTTTCATATCTTCACTTAGATAACTGATAGGCATTTCAAACATAGCATGAAAAAAATAAAATTCATTTTTCTACCTTCTCACTTCTTAGAGTATTTCTCCTCCTGTCTCCTTTAGTTCAATAGAAGCAATCACCTTGCCTTTAGACACTTAAGGGGAAAAAAAGAAAAGGAAAAAAAACTATACATATCATTGTCGACTTCTTTTTACCCACTTGAATCTTCCTCTCAAATCTAAATCATGGACAAAGTCTGTTGAATCATCCTCCCAATCATAACCAGAATTCACTTACGCTTCTCCATATATACTACTATCACCCTAGTTCTGAACTACTACAATGTTCTAGTAATTGGTCTTTCCATTTACACTCTTACCATTCCTAAGCATGTTTCTTTTTTTAAAATGTAAATATGATAATGTCATTTTTATGCTTTAAAAACCTCATTTGGTAAACAGAATAAAGGCCACCCAATTATAACCTCATACAAATCTGTAGAAACTGAATATGTTATGACATGACAAAATGAAGGTTGCTGATGGAATTAAGGTGGCTAATCAGCTGAACTTAAGACTGGGAAGTTATCCATGTGGGCGTAATGTATGACATTACATATTAAGTATAGAATCAATTGAGTTGTAATAGAGCAATACAATGTGAAAAAGATGGAGCTGGCCATCTTTGAAGATGAAAGGGGACCATGAACCAAGGAATGTGATCATTCTGTAGAACTAGAAAAGTCCTCACCAGGAGTGATGCCCTGTCCATACCTTGATTTTAGCCTATTGACACCATTTCAGACATAACTTCCAAAACTGTGAGATAATAAATTTGTGTTGTTTTAAGTTTATGAGTTTGTGATAACTTATTTAACAGCAACAGGAAATGAATACATCCTCCCAAGGCTTCTTGTTGATCTGAAAATAAAATGCAGGCTCCATACTTTTTGTTACAAATCTTATGAGATCAAGTCTTCCATCCATTTCTAACCACTTTACCCGGCATTTTATGGGTTTCACAAACATGCATAGCTTATTTCTGCCTTAAGAAGTTTTCACTACCTCTACTTGTACCTAACATGTCCTTCCCCAATTCACCATAACTGGCTTCTTGTTAATCATCTTTTCCTACAGACTTTTTTTTAAACACTCTCCATAATTGCTCTATTAACTTTTGCAGCAGAAATCTTGTGGAAAAATCCCCAAACCTCAGCAGCCTACAATGACAAACATTAAAGTTCACACTTATGGGATGGCAGATCTTTGAACATGTGATGGACCACAGGAGCTTAAGAGACATGAGTTTTTACATTCATCTGATTTAAAATAACTCCCCATCAATTTTTATCACATCGCCCTATTTTTACTTCAGCATAAGGCTGATTTTTTCTTTTCTTTTTCTTATTCATGTATTTATTTATGTCTGCTTCCCTAATCTCTTTCAAGATATAATAAAGTAGTATAAGAATAGAATGTATAATTGTGGTGACATGTAATAGACACTATACAGTATTTTTTGTACAAATGCATTACTAAATGATAGCTGATTTGTCATTCTTAATATGACTTTTTAAAAATTTTCAGTAAGTACAAAAAGTTTCATAAATGTGTAAGAAAAATCAGGAAAAATTATCATTTGCACTGACTCCCCTAAGTCTTTCCACAGAGCCCACATTGGTCATGGATAAGAGTAGAACAGGAGGCCAGGAACAGCATTCATCTTCTTCCATGGTTCCCTTTATAACAAGCTGTCATTACAGCAGAAAATGTCCTCATAATGCTGTATCAGCAAAGACCTATTCCTGCATTATCATAGATATATGGGTCTCACTTGAATAATCACACGGTTCTAGAATTTAAATTCCAAGGGCAGGAAACTTATCTTGCTTTGTTCTTTACTGTGTTCAGGGGATTGCCTCATTGATCCTTATATTAATGAAGTTGTAATCAAGCTGAAGGAGAACAAGACTTACACCCATGAAATGTCACAGGACCACTCAAGGCAAATATTGAGACCTGAGATGTGTTATATGAGTAACAAGGGTTTGAGAAGTTGAAGAGAAGAGAGATGTGTCTGTTCTAGGAAAGGAGGATACACCTAGATCTGATCATTAAATGGAGTTGGGCCATAGAATTAAGGTAGATAAGAAGACATAATAAAGATAATGCAGATGAAGCGAAAGTCACAAAATGTAGAACAACAGTGAATTATCTGAGGAACAAATACAGAAGTGCTGGGCTTAGGGATAGTATGTGGGAAGTTCAGAATACAAGAAGATGAAGCAAACCCAAAGGATGAAGACTTAGGAAAATCAAGATAAGTAATTGCTGTCATTTGCATCTTAAATGGACAATAGGTTAAAGTCTTATTCTCTGGCACCACTGGGAGATCATGGACCCTTTAAGTGGTGGGTATTACTGGGTTATCTGTAAGTCAGTGAGGACATGCCTGTGAAGGGGATGGTGTGATCCTACCATGTCCTCTCCTCTCTTTTTTTTTTTTTTTTTTAAATATATTTTTAGTTGTAGATGGACACAATGTCTTTATTTTATTGCTTTGTATGTGGTGCTGAGGATCGAACCCAGGGCCTCACGCATGCGAGGCAAGCGCTCTACCACTGAGCTACAACCCCAGCCCAGTCCTCTCCTCTCTTGCATCACACCTATGACGTGACCAGTTTTGCTCTGTCACATGCTTCTGCCCCAATGTGCTGCCTCAACAGAGCAAAGCAGTCATAGAATGAAGCCTCCAATACCATAAGACAAACTAAATCTTTTCTCTTTATACGTTGATTTTCTCAGGTGTCTATTATAATGACAGAAAGCTATCACAGTAATAACCAAACAAATTGATACTTGAGTTTGATGGATACTAAGAAATCGTGACACTATAAATATTGGGAAAGTACTAAATTTTCAAGAAGCTGATTCTGGATTTGTAACAAAAATTTAAAGATTATTTTAGTAACCAAGGGGTAATATCAGGAATATTATAATTTCAACTGGGCATGGTGGCACATACCTGCAATTCCAGCGGCTCAGAAGCCTGAGGCAAAAGTATGACAAATTCAAAGCCAGTCTCATCCACTTAGCAAGTCCCTAAGCAAGTTACTGAGACCTTGTCTCAAAATAAAAAATAAAAAGTGCTGAGATGTGGCTCTGTGGTTAAATATCCCTGGGTTTAATCCCTGGGACCAAAAAGGAGAAAAAAGAAAAAGACTTATAATTTAAAAGAAAGATCTCATAAATTGTGTTTTGTCATTAAAAAGAGATGAGATATATTCCATGCATGTAAAATTTTATCAAAATGGATTCTACTTTCATGTAAACTAAAAAGAACTAATTAAAAAAAGAGAGATGAGAAAGGATATACTTTCCAACTCATACCATGCCTTCTCCCTCTGAAACAACCAATCCTAACTCCGTTACCACTTTCTCCATGAAGCCTTTGCTGACCAATGCATTGGGAACGTTTCCTTCAAGCTTGGTATTTTATATTCAGATTAGTGACAAGGATAAATAGGATAAACTCAAATTAAAATCAAAACACAGCCTATTTGTTTAGAAATGGGCATGTGCCTTACTCTAGATCTCAAGGGATGCATTTAATTTTTCCAATTTAGAATGCCTAGGATGTTCAGAAGATTGAGTCTCCCACACTGTTTACTGACGTCAGCATCAAATAAATCCCCTCAGAATTATTTTGAGTATTTGAACCGTGTTCTACCAAGGACATAAATATTATTATTGGCCTCTTTGCAGAAATATTCTCCTAAATTTTTAAGAAGATACATTTTTATTGCTGAACCTGCTTTAAAAACTAACATTAGACTACCAACTTGCCCCTATAAAACTCATCAGGGAAATTCAGGTGAGAAAGAATTTAAAGTATACTTTTGCTAAAATATTAATCTCTGAAATATTTATTTCTCTAAGTTATTTACAAGAGTTTTTCCTTGTAATTATAATTTTTTGATTTTTTAAGATTCTTCCCTGTACTCTAAACTTTATTGTCATCACTAGATCAATAATTATCACTCATTTGCCTCACTTCTGAATTCGAGGAGCCTAAATTTACCAAAAATAAAATAAAATAAGTTAAAACATACTTTGACAGTAATAACAGAATGCAATAGTAAAGTTTTTGAAACTTCCTTGAATAATATACTTTGCCACATACCTTACAACATGATAAAATGGATTATTAGCCTCTACAATGAAGTAAAATTTAAAGGTCTTGTGTAGGGCATTCCTCATATGCTAAACAAATTATATGTGCAAGAACTATCATTTTAATACAGTCTTTTAAACTCTCATTGTAATATTACAGAGGATTCTAGTTTATTTTCTGATTCCTAGAGCAATAAAATATCAATGTAAAATTTATTTCTGTTTAATCAATTATAATCAACTGGGAAAACTGAAGTACATCATTATGTTAAGTGATTAAAGCTGGCAAGGGTAACATTTAATTTAAAAGATTCATATTGCATAGATTATAAATGTTATCTTTTTTTCCCAGTGATGTTCTTAAAGTTCTCATCCCAAAGTAATCTGAGAATTACAAGTTAGCAATATTATTAGGAAACCAAAAAAGAGATCCCTCTATGTCTCTCCAAAATACTTTTTCTCTGTTCCTAAAATTTGGAGCATAGCTGGAGTCAATGACTGTCCAGAAAGCTGTCCACCTGGAAATATCTAAAAGAGGCAATATCTAAGAGAGTGCAAAAAAAAAAAATGCAGGTAGAACAGAGAAGGTATACAATAAATGTCAGGTCAGTGAGTAAATGATTCTCAAAGTACCTAAATGGAAGCAATTTAAATCAAAATAAAATGTTCCCCAGTAGATAAGAACTCTGTCTATAAAGATATATCTGAGAAGTAGAAAAAAGGAAGTTTACAAAATATCCTGAAATTTTAATAAATGTAAGCACCAGAAAATCTAGGAATAGCACAGAAGCACTTGACACTGAGAAGGGTAAAAACTGACAACAAAGAAATATTGCCTTTGATAGAAACAAGTGACTTTAAGAATGTATTACTACAACATTTGAGTATAATCTTGAATGGTTTGAGATGAATGCAGTATTGTGGGTAAATTTTATTATTTCTAATTGTCCAGGCCTTTCTCACAGCAGTGGCATTGTGCTCTATACAATTGTAAAGCACAGTAAACATAAGTCAGGTCTCCAATGATTACTGTGGCCTTGTCAAGTTATAAAACAAGGAGAATAAGAGCATGCTATTTTATTTATTGAATAAAATAGTTTTTCCTGATTATAAGAGTAATAGTAATTGTAGGGAATTTGAAACAAAAAATACAAAAAAGTGAAAATATCTGTTATTTTCATCACACAGAGAAAACTAGCATTGACATTTTGATGTGTTTTCATGCTACTTTGCTTTTATATTTAGATGTACGTATTTGGAAATTAAGATTATTCTGTATAAAACTTTTCACATAGTATTTTATATTTACTATATCATTACAACAAGTATTCTGGGTAAACATCATTTTTAAGGATTGTACAATATACCATCATATGGATGATTAGCATTTGCTTACCCATACTGATCTTGTAGGTATTTTTCTTTGGTCAGTATTATAAGTTATTGCAGCAGACATGATTATATCTGAACCTTTAGTTTCTGATTATTTCTTTCAGATAGATTTAACATTTTTAGAGGATAAACATTTAAGAGTTTCATTAATCCACTACCAAGTAATTTTCCTCCAATATCTATGACAACCAGAAAAGCAATTAGAATTCAATTTCACTACATTGCAGAAAATGTTGAACATGATCATTTTTTTAAAAATCTTGCTATATTGTTAGGCAAAATAAATATGTTCACATAGCTGTTTCAGATGATATTTCTCTGATTAGTAATGAAAACAAACATTTTTGATATATTAAAAAATTGAATTTCCTTTGAGAGTTTTGTGTCTGCTATTAATCTATTTTCTACTAATTATTCCTACTTACTTGTATAACTTTGTATAGAAAAAACTAAAGAAATATTCTACTTACTGCAAATAATCTCCAAATTTGTGTTTGACATATGATTTTTTTCAGAATTCTGAACATATATATGAATTTAACAATTTTTAACCCTCAGGATTTCTCACACTTCTTTTAATAGCATTTAAATTTTTATGTACATGACCAGATGAATAATTTTACATTGCATTAATAAGTGGTATTATAAATAATCTATAAGGTTTTTAGAACCACCTTTCTTTTCCCTCTTCCTTCCTATCTCTGTGTTCCCTGTTTTAATTTTAGCACTTTCCCTCCCCATCCTACTATTCAATTAGCCGCCCTTTTCCCTAAAGGATTTAATTTTAACATATTCCAATATTATTAGAGATAATAAATTACTTAGAACATGTAAATGAAAATAGCCCTTAATATTTTTATGGTAAAATACATTTGATGTTTACCCAGAATATTTGTTGTAATGATACAGTAAACATAAAATACTATGTGAAAAACAAAACAAAAAGTTTTATGTACAGAATAATCCTAATTTCCAAATAAGTACATATGAAAATACATATAAGTATATATAAAAATTTTAATATAAAATTTGCCATTTTATCCATATTTCACTGCACAATTCAATGGCATTAATTATATTTGTATTCTTGTACAAAAATCACCATTACTCATATCCAGAACTTTCCAATCTTTCCAAATTGAAGCTCAATAACCATTAAAACAGAGCTTCCCATCACACCTTCTCTGAAAATCAGCACTTTATTTATTTTTTATATTTAATTTATTTATTTGTTCTATTTAGGCTTACATGATAACAGAGTGCAATTTGATTCATTGTACACAGATAGAAGATAACATTTCATTTCTCTGATTGTGATATAGAATCATAACATACATGCAGTCATAATAAAGCTAGGGCTATGATGACCATCATATTCCACCACCTTTACTGTCCCCATACCCCCTCCCCACTTACACCCCTGTGAACAGAGTTCTTCCATTGTTCCCATGTCCTTCCCCACATTATGGATTAGCACTTTATATTCTATTTCTATAAATCTACTCTTACACCTTGTGTAAATGAAATCATACAATATGTGTCCTTTGTATTTGTATTAGCATAAAGGATCAACAATGTAGTAATGCATCAAAGTTTTATTCTTTCTAAAGCATATTCGATTTCATATGTATACCAAATTTCACGTATTCTTCTCTCCATGGACATTTGGGTCATTTCCACCTTTCAACTACTGTGAACAATGCTGCTATGAACATTGATGGACAACAATGATCTTTTAAACAACATTTTTTGGAGGGTATACCGGGGATTGAACTCAGGAGCACTTGAACACTGAGCCACATCCTGAGCCCTATTTTGTATTTATTTAGAGACAGGGTCTCACTTAGTTGCTTAGCACCTCGCTATTGCTGAGGTTGGCTTTGAACTTGTGATCCTTCTGCCTTAGCCTCTTGAGCCACTAGGATTACAGGCATGTGCCATTGAGCCCAACTTAAACAATATTGTTAATCATCACATATATGGTCATTAAACTTGTTTAAGAACACTGATTCAAATTGCTGACACTTGAAATATGAATCAGCTTCACCCGACCATTATAAAGCTTTTTTGTTCTGAATATTTCTCTCAAGAACTCAAAGCCATCTTTGTGCATTCAACCATAAATTTCCTTGAAAATAGGCTAGGAAAATGTTCAGTAAGTGAACAGAGAAGTTTTAAGCTGGAAAGATTGATTCTTCCTCAGAACTAAGCACTTACCCAAGTCCAGGTGAAATGTGGTACTATTGTGAAAGATGCGCCTCTTCCTTTGAGCTGAAGAGAGCACAATAGTGTTTGGGGCTTGTCATAAACTAACACATTATCTCCCACTTTCTTTCCTCAGAAGTCAGGAA